>JAPTYQ010000011.1:14578927-14601058 GCA_029814465.1 Ostorhinchus cyanosoma
ATAGACGACCTCTGCAATTATTGAAAATTACCAAAGGTTCCCAGGTATGATTAGTGCTGTGCAAATAGGGTTTCGGCAGGCTCTTATCACCAAAACACTATGATATTCATAATCTATTATGTTGTGTTTATTGATTTAATGATCACCCGGAACTGTAATTTGTTTTCCTTTTTTAGCACTTTTCATTGAGTTGTTTATAGTGAGCAGGTCGACCATGTCACACTGTCATGTTTCTACAGTAATCCAGAACCTATCGTTTCTTTTACCCTGTTTTATGGTGGGTGGCATCAGTGTAATATTCATAATTATGGTTTCCATTAGCATGCAATGGCCTGAAAATATGAAAAGGTGCCCATTCGTTGCCCTTGAATGAGCTGTTCATATTTACAAAAGATGCGTTTTAATTTTTGAAGCAAAGAACCATATATTTTATAAAGCTACCATCAAAGTGATATACTGTATGAAAACTATGAAATAAAATGTTTTTAATGCCACTAATCTGATGTTTTATCACATTTTAACATACTCTAATACTAGTTATTACTCACTGCATGGAGATAATATGCAAAAAAAAACCTTTTTGTTTAAGAAAACTATTAAGTACAGTCTAATAACAATTATTAATTGATTTACACTCAAACTTTTGGGATGATGCATAAGCATCCACTGTGTTGCTGATATGCAATTAAAACAACAAAACCCATGAATATACAGTAGAACAGATGTCCACTGTAGTGAGCACTATGCATGAAAGGGTAAGCCCAAAATGGACATAGCACTGGGGCTTTTTGTTTTTTTGTATGTTTGCAGAATGGTTTAGGGGAGGGTGCAGGGAGGGGTATTCATTTGGTTGCAATCTTCACCTCCAACACTAGATGCCAGCAAAAATCTGAACCTTTAAGTGCATTAACTTTTGACTTTGTGCTGTGTGGTGATGCAATGCATATCCTCATTGCAATGCATTAAACCTAGGATATTCTAAATGTACTTCCTGTCTTTATTTATGCTTTTATGTTTCTCTTAGTTGAATCTAAATCTCACATAAAAGCACCATCTTGATCTATGACAATTAAAATGTCTCACTGATAATTAGTACTGATAATTTCATGGTTTTATGAAGCACAGTATAATAATGCCAATACCTCTGCGCTTAATACTTCAGATATTTTAAGCACATTGGACTTTTACAGAGGGCTTTTACACTGGCAATTTTTTTTTCTTACTACTTTTAAGCAAAGCACAAACCACTTAATAGGTCGAGTGAATCATTCTGAGAATCTGTCTCATTCATTTCCATTCTATTACTTTGTAACTCAAATGATCGATCCATAAAGGTTCAATAGTGATGATTTAGAGTAACTCAAAGGCATTTAATTGCGTTATGGAGGCCATCTGCGGTTAATGTTGACTAATTGTTGGAGTCAAGTGGATGCCATGGCTTTGCCCTCTGATAAAGATACATGTCCAGCCTTGTGCTTTATTGCTACTCATGGGTCGGGTGTAGTAGAGGAGGGAGCTCATGCAGTGTCTGACATTTCTGGTAATTATCTTTATGAAGATGGGAGGCCTCTCAATTAGAGTGGCGCTTGATTAAAACTAATGGCTCTCTCTCTTGGGTCGGCTGACGGGGACAGCATTAAGTTCCTCTTAAGTCGGTGCAGAGCATTGGGCGATCCTTTTCTACAAACACAACGCATTTTATAGTGTCGTCTAATTCGACTTATAGTCTAGATAGGATTTTATGTCACATGAAGGGAAAGAAGGGCATCAAAACATAAGTCACATAGAGTATAGCTTTTCCTCCCACCATAATATCAATAGTCTGAAACGTTTTTTTTTACCTTTCACATGTGCACACATTCCCTCAGAGAGTGTGTTGTGCCTCCCTGTGTAATGACAGTCTTGATGGAAAACAAAACTGGCTCTCTGGGGAGTGTGATGGTCAGGTTGGCCATTACAGAGTCACTCAATAGCAGCTGATTGACTCGCTGCCCTGCTCCGTTATAAACCCGTTAAGCTGCTGCTTGGCGCCAAAGCCGAGGTCTGGACGCTCTCGCCGGTCGCTACCTTAATGGCACCCTGGATGAAGTGCTTACCCTAATTTTGTAAAACTTAATAGTCGGGAACCACATTTTTGATGGGTGGGGATAAATATTCAATCAGAGCGGGGCCGGCACATCAACCTCAAGGAGAAGTGAGAAAATGCAGGCAGAGTTCTGATAATACGTTTTCGGCATTGAAATAGATTTAAAGTGCTACTCCTCTGAGTATGTGTCAATGTAAAAGATAACATCATTTACGAACCAATGACAACCCAGCCAGTGCACAGTGATGCTCACGATACTATATTATATATTAAGCCATTGACCATTTTATTAGGTACACATGCTCAGAAATAGGAAGATCAGTGACCCCATTACCTTGGCTTCTTTTTTTTTTTTTCTTCTTCTTTCATCCTTACACGACACATGCATCACACAGAGCCTTAGAATCAACACACATTGAAGCGACAAAACTTAAAGCCCCATTTTGTCCTGTAAGAGGCTCTCTGGAAAGCCATCTGTGTATACTGTAGTCATTGTCATGTCCCTTGAACCATCTGGAGATGATGAGCGCTTTGTCACATGCTGTATTATCCTGATGGGACTACAGTGTGTGACCATGAAGGGATGTGTCTGCTCAGCAACAACGCTCTTGGAACACAGCGGCATTACAATGATCTTCAGTTTGTATTTGAGGGCCAAGGAAACGCACTGTGACGTATTTTACCAGCATGCGTTATCTGTGACATAACGTAGATTAGCCAAGGGCCAAAATAGCTGGACTTGGATCTATTTTGGTGATCACATCAAGTATCGCAGTGCTCTGTCTCTGAAGGACAGCCCTCCCTCCAAGGTCTGATTAGATAAAAGATGCAAACTGAGCAGTTGTGATTGCAACCTAACTTTTAGATTTACTGATGGGCTCTTTCCATTTCGAACATATATAAACTCCTTGGCAGAGTTTATGTTTACATTGCGGTTTGTTTGATTATGTAAGAACTACTGTTCCAGTTTTAATGGCGCTTGGCGGAAGAGTTGGACATGGGCTAAAGACAAAACATTGCCAGTTTAGGGTAGATCGATAAAGAGTTCCTGAAACATTTTTTGGGATAGTGATGGAGAAAGTTAGTAAAAGTAGCAATAATGCAGCATAAAAGTTCTCTAAAAATCCTATATAACTATAAATTGTACTATCAGTGGTGCATGTTGGTAGCTGGTAAAACTATGAAACTATAAAGCAATAGATATATGAAGGTCTGACAAAGTACTGCAGGAAAAAGTAATATTTGACAGAGTAGAAACCAATAAAGTACAAGTATCATCCAAATAGTGCGCGTTTCAGTACAGTATTTGAGTACATGCAGTCCAACACTGATGTCATGTTTACTTGAATTAACACAGTGCCCTTTCAGTGTCTGACATATTGTTTTTGCCCACATAGAAGCTGCTGACTGTCATTTTTGTGTAAAGCCTAGACAACGTAACGTGTTAGAATCCCAGGAGGGCATCTGTTTCTGCTGTGCTGGAACCACCTTGTCAGGACAACAGTAATAATCACATCAAAAGGTAGTTTAGGCTTGTCATTTTGATAACACGAGTGTTTGCGTACCAAGGTAACTGAATCGTTTTTTGACTATGCTTTTTATATCGAGTTAAAGCACCGTGATTTGCCGCATGGCGGAGCTGACTGTTAGTATTAACAAACACACGGCTTATGAAATGGTTACAGAGGGTATACACTGCATAAAATGATCCCTACCTCATACTGACACAGATGCTAACAACACTAACGCTGGAGCGTGTTCAAATGTGATTTAGTGAAAAGTAAAAGCCCTAATGTGCGCCCACAAAGATATAAACACATAGGCACACACATTGCGAGACAAAGCGGCACACACATCCCATCATCCCTTTCTCCATTTCCCCTGTTCCTTCTACCTCAGGGAATCTGATCGCCTCCTGATGTGAGGCTTAGAAACAGTAATGCAATAGACAGTCAACTTATATTTCCCCAGCGAGACAGCCGCAGCTAAAACTTCATATTCTTCGGCGACCACACAGAGCTGACAGCAGGACATCAAGGCAAAGAGTCAACGGGATGGATGGATGGATGGATGGACGGATGGATGGGTACATAAATGCAGATAAACTTACAGACGCATACATGACATTCCTCAATATTTGAGGCTGAGCTCACTTACAAATGGCATGGATGGTTTGGTTTTAAGGCTGAAATGAGGCCTCAAAACAGGGGTGAAGGCTCCACGCTAGAGGCAATCGATAGTATGGACCTCTATCACTCGCTGACTGTGAGGCTAGTCCGACAGGCTGAACTGACTAATGACACCTAATCATATCAGTGGGAGGAAACTCTAACCGCTGAGCCGGCCCTAAAATGGCGCATCCATCGGTCTGAGAGAACGTGAAAGAAGGGAATAAGAGCTAGAGATGGACAGACCAGAAACCTTGAATAGGCAAAAAAAACACATGCTGTTTACATGCACACGGGAAAGCAAATGAGGACACGCCGTCACAGATGTGATGCTGCCTACACAGTCTGGCAATACAGCGGAGGTAAAGCGAAGGGATGATCTTTATTTTGTTGGGTTGTCAATCACTAATGCAGTGCCTTCTAAATTTAACAGTGAGCTGGTTTACATCGGCGTCATACGGTACAAAATATTAACTGCTATGTTCTTTTCTGAACCGCTTTTCCTCGACCTGGAAGTAACAATGAGGTGTAGTGAAGATGTAGTGATTAAACAAGCAATTTTCTGAAGATGGACTACAAAGTGCATCCTGGATTCTTCCCTTGGTGTATTTTTAACACGGTGTTTAATGCGGGATATAAACATGAACAACATAGTTGGAGAAAAAAAAACATGTTTTCTGTCTTGTACGCACGTATCTGGAGAAACTGATATTTTCTCATGTGTTTTAGCCTTTCATCCATGCCAAAAATTATATCTAACATTTGTTTATGCTAACTTTACCCCCCAATGGCGCCCTACAGCTTGTATTCATGCGGATTTGTGAAGATGAAAACTCCTGAAAACCATCTAGTACGTATGATATATGATATCATTGAAAACAGAAGGAGGGAAATATCCGTTTCTATAAATACAAGGCTACATGTGTTCGTAGCCTTCGTAGCTCCGGTCGGAACAGCAGTCGATTCAAATGAAGGCTGTACTGGAACGACACCACGAGCCCATCACGCTCCTCCTCACGTCTGCCCACGTTTGTCCTGAATCAGCATCATAGCATCAAGCTACAAATCCTCTGCTTAAGTTAACATGAATTAAACATTAATCTGTACATTTAAAATGAGCATTTCAAGCCACAAATACACATATCCATTGAAGATCCAGTTCGCAAGATAGTGTTTTATAAGACAATTGTTACTGAAGTCAAAAAGTTAGATGAATGGAGCGGAGTACTGGTTGCCAATTGACCCACCTAGTTAAATTAAGTTAATCATTAAAGGATTATTAAAGCTGCAATACAAACATTCAATAAACAACTCTGCCTCGATTACTTCACATTTTACACCTATAGTTAAATTCAATACCATTCATTTTTGGCCTGAAATACAAACTACATGTACCGTCTGTTATGTCCAGTCTGGCTGCTGTATTTGACTGTGGGATGACATTGTTTCGTCCCCTTTTGTAAAAGTATGTCGCAGTAGCCTATCTAAGGAGGTATCGAAGCCCCGCCCCTTTGCATAAACGGATTTGGTCGTCTCTTAATAATAATATTTGATAATAATGATTAATTTTGATGAATAATGTTTAGAAGCCTAATCTGTTTCCTATCATGTCACATTTTGAAGAGATCCTGGAGCTGCAGAATCGTAAGGAATGAAACTCAGAAAGTGAACGTTACTGTTGACTTACTGAAACCACTAACCGCACTACTACTGAGGAAAAGCTGACATGAAAATGAATGGCACACAGGATTTCTGAATGACTGAATAGTTAGATACTGTTTTTGTGAAGCAAATCTGTCTAAATATGCTTATAACTATCACTATATGCTGCCATATGCCTGTTATTATTCGAAATAATATATAGTCTGTGAAAATATCTACAGTCTTCAAAACTGCTTCAAAAATAATTATGAGACCTTTGATTTTTCTGTGGAAATCCAACATAAAAACTCTTCAGCGTGACCTTTTTGATATGCTGTGCTTAGAATACAAATTATTTTCCAGCATTAAATGTTCTTAATTTGTGTTACCATTTGATGAAGACTAAAAAAATGGACTGATCTTGTCATGAGTGAAACATAATTTATTTCTTTATCAAATTTGTAAAAAGCATTTCACAAGCACAGATTTTTTTCCCCACACATTTGTATACAAATTTCCCTGATTCATTTGATATTCCGACAACTGCTGAGTTAAGATGAGTAGTTTTATTAGTTTCATGTGGGTGTTGGTAATATGGTTAAAAAAAAAAAAAAAACACATAATTTTTAATCAAAATCTTGATTCGTGTTCTGAATTGCAACCTTTCCTCTCAATTCATGCACTGTAGAGCATTCACACACTAGAAACACTCTTAATGTCTGCATTTGTACAATTAATACACAGGAAACGTTAAAGAATACACGTTTTTCACTATTTTCATATGAAAAATAATGATTAATACCCGGTTTTTGATGACAGAAGTCTACAAAAGGTGGTTAATTGTCAGAATCACAAAAGTGCATGATAAGTTTTGAATAAATTACAATTAGATCTTTGTCCAACAGTCTCCTCTTGACACTTGGGAAAAGAAGTCCTGCGTGGAGTAATATATCCAGTCAGCAAATCTTATAAAATTATGTCGTGAATACAGCTCTGTTGAATCTAGATCAATGCTAATAAATGCGCCGCAAAGTTTCTTTGTGAAATTTGGAAACAGGTGTACAACGATGAGATGGCACAAACTCTGTGATTCACCGGAATTAGAGAGCATGGACATCTGTCAGCCTCTCTAGGTACTTATACATATTTGCCATCAATACCATGACGCTACTTCATTATATCTGGATTGGCTGAAATTCTGCAAAGGCAAACACAGACGGCCGAGTGCACGCACACATTTGTAAGCCAGAAGTACAAACATGCAGCAAGAACCACGCTAAAAAAAGAAATGCAAGCGTGCGACAAAGGCAACGAGATAATTAGATAGAACTAAACAAAGAAATAAACACACACCTTCCCATGCGTTCACACACATACAAGTTCGCAAATCGCCATCTCGCACTCCTCCATGGACTAGCCATGACAAAGGGAGAAGAAAACTGATCTATAGTGGGTGAGACAGCGAAACAACATAACATAGCTCAAATTATCTGCTCATGTAAACCAGTGTGAGTGTGCGTGCACTTGTGCACATGAAAGTGTGCACGCCGGTGCTTGAACAAAGCCTGGTAGTGAGAAGAGAGAAATGTCTTCTGAGCTGGAAGCGTGGGAGTCAAGGCACCACATAATACTTGAGGAAATGCATCTGCAACAAAGAGGAACCAGGTGTAATACACTCATGAATAAATATGCTGAGGGCTGGAATTGATCATTAGTGTTGTCTGGGGGAGGTAAAAAAAGGAGGAAGAGGAGAAAAAAAAAGTATGAATAGAGTACCCGTGATTTGATGAGTAGTATCGAAGCACGGAAAGATCCTTGAGAGATGCTTTCTATTATCAGTGATGACACTTCATAGTTTGTGCTTGTGCTGTCTAATGGGGGCCTTTTCTTGCTTTATTTAAATACGTTTTTTTTTTTACCCACGAAGAGCTGGTGAAATGCCTTTGCTTTACAATATGAATTGGATTTTTCTTCTGTACATGTTGCATCCTCCTCTCTGACTTGCACTTGTCCAGTCATACATTATGATGACGCAATTTGTGCAAAGCAAATAATGAGCTCTTCTACTATTGCATATCTGAGGGCGGCAAATACACTTTGTTTCACGCGGTACCAAAACTGCACTGGACATAAATGCTCCTGGGCTCTGGTCTCATAGCATGTGATGCAAGGCCGGGGAACAAAAGGTTGCCTTCACTACCTCTGCTGAGGAGTCGAGCAGCACGGGCCTTAATTGGTGCTCTGATAAGAGGGGGATCTGGGCTGAGGGACCCACAGCTCCCAGCTACAGCATCATCCAGGGAACACCGAGGTGATGCTCCTGTCTGTCTTGATTAACGACCTCTCCCTTTGACCCCTCCCACGAGTCCTGACAGGCACCTCACAGGAACAGGCGCAAGCACAAATACAAAGTGCATACGCTCACAGAAGCATGCACGTAGTAGCCGGGGTGGAGACGGGTTTAATGAGCGGACGACAAAACAGAAAACGGGGCAGGGGCTCAAACCGATACAAAAGGGAGGGCCAGTTTATCGGGCAATGCTGACGACACACACGCAAACACATGCACACTCGGGTTTGCATTCATCATCCTACGACGAGTACTTAAATTAAATATAGATGACCTGAAGTGCACCTGTTGTAAGGCATTTGTGGGGAAAATGAAACCACTCCGCACCGCTTATTCCCACTGCGACTTTATTTTGTCATTGGTCAGCGCCATTTTTGTGTGCTCTTATTTAATCTCAGGCTCCCGTAATAAATCTGATTCCTTCACACTGATGCTTTTCACTTTGTAGTTTGGGCGCCAGTGAGCACAAGGCAGTATGCGAATCAGAGAGTCAGGGAGCCTCTTTGGGGCAATCAAGGGAACCACGATGGAATGTGAAAGCGGTAATTGCACTGCAGGCATCACATTGACATGCAGGCCGCTCTCAGTCTGCATGGTATTCCCAATGTCTCCAGGGAATCTTAAAGGTTTATTTTATCTCAAACCTTCCTTCTCTTCCAGTCTACTGTATCTTAATTTTAGTGTTTTGCACTTGTAACGCTGTATGAAGACGTCTCCTTCCTCAATAGAGCACTGTTCCTTAAAAGCAACCATCATGCACTATTATCACGGTTGTGATCCGACAATCTGCTCCACTGTTTTAAGCCTGTGTTTATTTGATAGGGCAAATAAAGATGAATGCCACGGGAGGAACTGCGAGACGAGACGCAGCCTGGTCAGCTCGGCCTTAATCGATTGGAATGGTCGGAGACATGAAAAGGATGCAAAGAGGGCGTTCTCAGCCGCACACAACATGTGGTGCTACATGCTAGCTGACACGAAATCTTCGCAGAGAATAATAATGAAACACTGAAATATGATAAGTCTCTGTAGAGTCACATTGGCTGCAAACCCGTTACTTCTCGGAGTCTTTCCTTTACAGCGTGTGACTCATTTATCCAGCAAGATGTCTTGTCACTTATTTCCGCCAGAAAGTATTTCAGCTCGAAAGCTCATAGTTTTTAATGCTTTATGTAGCAGTGACACCAGAACTTGGGGAGTTTCTAAACTCGCTCATGTTGTACTGTTCATTTTGTATTTGGTTTAGTCGGATGTTTCTATATTTTGCTCATTTTCAATCACTCGCTGCGTGTTTCCGTGTATCGAGAGAATTTGCAGCGTGTTCCTGTGTTTGTCCGCTTTGTAATTATTTGCTGCACGTTTCTGTATTTGCTGGCGTTGCGTGCGTGGGGCCGGATTCCGTATTTTTAGACATTCTAATGCGTTTTGTATTTACTCGTGTTATGAGAGTTTGCCGCATGTTTCCGTTTGAGCTTATTTTTATTCATTTGCAGCGTGCATCCATGTTTGCCTGTGTCGCGAGCATTCGCTTGCGTTGTGATCGTTTTTCGCCGCGTTTCTATAATTAACTGTGTTGTGATCATTTGCAGCACTGTTCTGTATTTGCTTGCGCGGTGAGAATTAACACTGCGTTCGTCTACTTGATGATCTCTGTATATATGGCATATGGTGTCAAACTGCCACCACATTTCCTTGATTTTCTTGTGTTTTGCCTGTTTTCTGATCCCGCTGTTTGCGTGCTCTCTTTGGAAAAGCGGAAAAAATGAGTAGACGGACAGCAGTAAAAGAGCATTTAAATAACGCCGAAGCCTGTGTGTTTGTCTTGAGAGACTAACATGCCACACACCTATTAAACACACCCTCCATCAGGGTAAAGGCAACGAGCCTTCATCTATAACAGCGCATGCCAGCTCCTCCACCTCCTCTCTTCTATCCCCTCATTGCTAATTATCCAGAAGATGGATTATATCATGGGATCTAATAGAGAGAAGCACCATTACACCAAACCATCCCCTAAACACACACACGTTCACACACATACTCGCTACTCCCAAGCCCTGACGAAATCACTCAGCCGATCTGCCCATTTAGTTCCACATTCCTATTAACAAAATAGGGAATAGTCAGTCATTATCATCACTCAAAGATATGAGCAGCAATGGCCAGGCATTTTAAATTGTCAGGAAAAATAGCATGTCATGATTTTAAAAACTGCAAAAAAAAAAAAAAAAAAAAAAGCAAAACTGCATGACCTTTAAAAAAGTACCAGGTTGGACTGACGCACTCCGAGCTGATATTATCATAACGTACGTATAGAAGTTGTAAGCTTTTGATCCGCGCAAAGCTCTGTACAGTACTTCTGCATCAAGCAAGTTTAATTCAGTGCAGGATTGAGTTAGTATCCACACAGTGTAAGTTATATTAAAAAAAAAAAAAAAAAAAAAAGTGATTTAAAATGAGCCCCAGTGTCTTCAGAGAAGTTGAATTGCTGGGCACGACTCTTGGCACTTGTCCTACCATCGCTATTTCAATGCCGTTCTTCACACTTAATCTGGTTATTTGAACAACACCAGCAGGAGAAAATGAGGAGGGGAGAAAAAAAAAAAAAAAAAAAACCCGCCAAAAAAACTTACTTTGCAAAAAAGAGATCCAGAAACTTATATGTGAATTGGCAAATCTTAAAAAAGCTAAGTTTTTTTTTTTTTTTTTCCTCTTTCTCTCTCTATAAAACCAAATCCTCAACTCCTGTTACTATGGCAACTGTTAGAGGGCGAAAGGGGGGGAAAAAAAAAAATCAACATACAAAGACTTCATTTGAAAGCATGATGTTGGAAAAACTAACTTCTTTAAGACGCGACACCGAGGTTGTCTCTTTTATTTATTTATTTATTTATTTATTTTTTAAACACCCCAAGGCCAAAATGACATGCATGACAAGCCGGTATACGGACTTGTTTATCACTTCCGAAGCGAGGCAGAATGTATAATGTATCATGTTTGCTCTATGATGTTGTTAATTCACACTTTAACCGGCTCTCCGAAAAATCCCCACAGTGAATGGCAGTCAAAGTGAGGCTTTTTGCTCACTGTCTGTTCTATTGAAGATATAGCCCCTATGAGGAAGTGCTCGCCGCGATCAATTCACCGTCTCTTTGCCGCTTCACCTTATCTAGTATTCTTTCACTCATCTATTATCTTCAAGTCTCTTCCTGCATTTGTATCCTTACTTTTACTACCCTGTCCTCTCCATCTCTGTAATCCTCTCATCCCTCCCTTTCCTCCCAGATGAGGTGGTCTGGCCCTGGCCTGGCTACTCCATTCCAGTCTAATCCCCCTCCCCCCCCCCTCCCCTGTCGCCTGATTTGCACACTTCATGAAGTGGAACGTCTCGATGGCTGGTATTCCCCTTAGCATTCGTCCAGCATTCGCGCCGTCCCCGAGCTGTCGTGCCACCTTGAACATATCATCAGCCCTGATGACCGTGAAGACAGGAGGCATATGCATGTGTGCACTCGCAAGCAAAAATAATACCCACATGCTTTGTCACACATACTTCCTCTCACTAAAAAGCGATCACAGGGCCGCTGTCGAACAACACAAGCCTTTTCCCCGCTCGCACGTGTGTACATCCTGCCAGGGGATGGGATGGAAGACTGATGTTTGATGACGATCATTAGAACAGTCAGAGACGTCTACCTTATGTGTTGGTGAAAGTGAGACGCTTCCGCCAGTGCAGAAAGTAGTTTTGGATGAGGACGCACTCATTCCCACACTTCAGAGTTCTGCGAAGATGTCTCATCAGCATGTCGAGGCTCGGAGTTGTTCCTCCTTTTGGGCAAATCTACCAGAATGTGATTGGCTTTTCCATTTATACCGAAGCGCGGAGGCCTTATGCATTGCGAATTTTCAGATATCTGTACTTGTATTTAGATTAGATTCGCGTTGTTGTCGTTTGGCATGTCACAGCAGAACGAAACATTCAGCATGTCACAGCAAACAAAATTACAACGCGCAGTCCTCAAAAAAACAAACAAAAAAAAAAAACAGTGCAGCCAATACCATATTCTGGGCTCAGCCATCATCAGTGAATTTAGAAGTCACAGTAGATAACGCAAGCACATACATAAGACATACTTGGACGTCATACATATACATATACATTACACATTATTTGTATTTATCTTAATGTATTGTGTGGTAGAAACACACACAAACACACACTAGGTCTCCTTTTCTTTCCAAAAATTTTAAATCTTATCAAGCATGTTTTTAATTAGAAAAGTTAGCTCTCATATTAAGAAAATGTCTATATTTGTCTTGATAAGATATATAAATTAATATTAAGCCCGATTTAGCAAGTTACAAGTGTTGCTAGCGACAACAAACCCCGCCTCTCACACGTGCTGGACCTTATTTATGGAATCGATCCAGTTGTTTGTGTGCTGATGTCAGCATATCTGGGCGCGTCCTGATATGATCATGTCTGTATATATGTACGTATGTATAGTGAAGTCAGCAGAAGTGCTACTATTGAGATTAATCGGTCGGGCTCTAGTTATAAGTTAACGGGGGGGAAAAAATATATATTAAAAAAATCAATAACAAATTTGAACGTTGACCTACTGTTCCCAAAATTTAATTACATATATTTAGGGTCGCTCGCAGTCTATAAACCCAATTTTGGTATGAATTAAACCAATAGTTTTGCTGCTAAAGTGTTGAACGAAACAAACCGAACCAAAATAAATACCCCATCGAGTCCCTTTTTTTTGTGGGGGGGGTAATAATGGTTTGCAGAACATTCCAGCAGAGACTAAGACTGTTGTGACTGGTGTAAAAATATTTAGTTTCTGTTAAACAACTGTGTTTTTGTTGCAATAAACATAACTTGTTTATCTTGTCGCTTTTCCCCATTGGGTTCATTATGGTCTTTTAGTGGCGAGAGTCTAGTTTGAAGATGAGAAACAAAACTATTGTTATTGTTCTTTTGCTAAGGTTTTTCAGTATATGCGCTCTAACTTTAACATCAATATAGTCTTCACATACTATATTTTCAAACCTGCCACGTTATTTTAGCGATAATGCATTTGGAAGGGATTATCATTTATTTTACACCACTGAGAGAAACCTTTGAGCACTTGCCTCGTCCTCTACATTGAAGTTTTTATGGGTTGCTTTCAGGGACGCAGTCAAAAAACCGACCAATTATCTGCATGCTCAAAACTGAATCTTACATACTGAGCCTTCGATTTCCAGTAGTTCAGTATATTTAGGATCCTTTTTCCATTATGTTAATATAATGTGAGGTATAAATGTCCTTCAAAGGGCTACTTTTGGTTTTCATACATTTCAGCGCCTTCTTTTTCACTTTTTTTTTTGTGCTGATTAGAAAGTTGGATCAAGGCTTCACAACATTCAATTTTTTTTTTTATTTTTTTTTTGTTGGTATTTGTGCTTCTACATGAGTGAAGGATACATGTACTTTGATTTGGTTTTATGTGGCATAACATAATCCCTTGAATGTATAGCTCCCTCCGATTGTTTTCTCAACTAGTGACCTCTGGTGCTAATTCACCGGTAAGCCATTCACCAAGGACAGCAGTCCCCAGCGGGCTTAGTGCAGCCTGCTTGCGTTTTTGTCACAGTGGGGAGGTCTGAGTCATTGTTCACTTGGCCTAAGCCTGTTTTGGCCGGGGAGAGTTGGGGGTGATAGGATGCACTGGAGAATGCCGCCCGCCTCATGATCCAAGGCCTGGCCTAATTTGTAATTACCTTCTGCAGTGTTCTGGAAGACTGCAGTTTGCGCCTGTCCAGGATGTGGATTATCTAGTGTACTGAGATGGCAGGGTCAGGTACACGCGTGTCCTCATGCGCGCACGAGCACGGCCGTACACAAAAACACGCTTCGTCCGCGAGACGCTGATGAGTTTTCACAGCCTAGCACTTTGATTGACTGAGGCGGCCATGTCCTTAATTCGATTTTCCTGTCATGGTATTGTTAAATTTTTAATCAAACCTCCGTGTGCTACCTTCATTCCCTACACCGACTTACATTTAATTATATAAATTGAATTCAGAGTAAGAATGAGCAAATGTAAACTTAAACCTAGGCAAGGTTACCGGCTCCACTGCTCCGCCGAAGCTTCTGAAAACCCACTGGAAACTGTTTTTTTTTTCATTAAAATAAAGCGAGTAAGTCATATAGAATGAATCGAATCAAAACCGCTCTGCTGACTGTCCATGTGGCTGTTACGCTGAATAGCCTCTGCTAAAACCAACTTTTGAGTCATAAGACACTCTACCCTATTATTTGTGCGCAAAGGGGATCTGTTTTGGAGGAATGAGGCGAGAGATTAAACGCGGATAAAGTGGCAGCTCTGTTAAGTTGAATATGAGAAGAAAAAGAGGAGCTGTGATTGATTCTATCTTCCAGCTGTCTACCTTTGATTTTTGGCGTCTGACAAAATAAATGACTGCACTTGAGGAAACTTAAATGCGCGAAACCATATTCATTTATAATCAAAGGACATAAAGTGACAGTGAGTTATGTTGCTTTTACACTGGTGTATTTCACATCAAAGCGTCAAGACAAAAACAAGCCTTTTTTTTTTTTTTTTTTCGGAGTGTGGCGTGGAGTTTTGCCGGTCTGTCTTCTCAGGCGCCGGGTTATTTCTTAAAACAAGTCGACGAAACTGAGATATGCATAATTGGCTGGGGAAAAAAATAAAAATGTACTGTAATTTGAAGCGGATTTCTTAGATTTTTACACCACTTTTACCTCTTAGAACACGTTCAGAAACTCGAGCAGTTAGATTGAGGATGCCTGGAATGTATGCCACGTCTTTGCACTAACTTTGCTATGTCCCGTGCAATGTGAAGAATTCTATTGTATGTGGATTTGTGAGTTTTACACCTTATTCCAGTCGGAATTTCACTGCATCACTTCAGAAAGAATAACTTTACTAACCCTCTATATTAGGCTGACACGAGCTGTTGAATGCATTTACCATGAAGTGGCAAATTTTCAATCCCAGTGGTCGGTTTAACCCTAACTGATACAAAAAAACCCCCAAAAAAACAACTTTCTCCCTCAGATTTTAAGAGACATTTACTACTTTTAGCTGAAGTTTGGTTGAAATCAGGACATTTAACAAAAGGCAAGTTGTATAAAAGATGATTGCAGATTTCCAATCACATGGCAGCGTGTACTGGCAGGGCTTCGCTCTCCCCAAAGTGTCTCTTTTTGTTTGTTTGATTTGAAATTCCACTGACAAGATTTGTGTTTACTTTTGTCTATGTTGCAGTTTTGTTGACTTTGTTCCACTGCAAGATTAGTGGCATACAGTAACAGTTTGTTTAACAGTCGCGCAAAGAATAGGCTTTTTCTTTTTCTTTTCTTTTCTTTTTCTTTTCTTTTTCTTTTCTCTTATCTGGGAATACATATAGGCTCTGGAACTCAAACCAAAATTCATGGAGCAATGTATATTTTATTTATTCCGTGCCATGGAAAACTCTTCAAAATGCGTAGGTATTGTAAGGTTTCACATTTTGATCAATATAATGTATTTATCTTGCACTCCTGTCTTCTTTGTCCCATTGAAGGGTGAGTTGCATGACAGTTGTACAGTTGTGTAATGAAAAAAGGCATTCTGTGCTATTCTGTTCTATTCTATTGTGCTCTGTTCTATGCTCTTCTATGGATTGTGTTACTTGTATTTGTCACTTGCTGAAAATAGTCAGACGCCTTATTTCAGCGACTACATAATGATGATTCTCTATATATTTTTTCAAAAGATAAAAGCGTGGAAGCGAAACTGTAACTTTTATTCCCCTGTATTGGGATGCATTTGTTCCGTTTTACTCATTGTCCAGCTGCTTCTGCCTGCTTAAAGAATTACCTCGGCAGCATTATCAGTAATCTTTAGTGAATTGTGTAGAGTTTAAGATGAGTAGTATCCTGCAGGCTGATGAGAAGAAGAAGAAGAAGAAGAAGAAGAGGAAGAGGAAGGCAGTGACTTTGCAGGCTCAGGTGGCCTTGTGCTCAGCTCAAATAGAAAACAAAACAACAAGGGAGGCGGAGAGCAACACTTCCAAGAGGAGTTGACTTCACACACATAAGAATCCACATGCTGCTCCTCTGGCCCTGACCCACATGGTCGCAGCGCCGGGGTCGACCCAACAACAGTAGACGCATATGCTGGATGGGACTGTGTGATGTGGGGGGGGGGGTGAACCGCAGGGGCAGACTACCAGAGCATGCAGAGAGCTAGAAAGCTAGGGGAGTATCTGCCAATTGGCTGCCTGGTCCTCCTGAGAGGCCTCTATGACTCTAGACCAGTAAGCCCAGACCGCTGCGCCACACTGGGGAGGGGGGGGGGTAATAGACGGCCATGTTTCAGGAAAAGTTTGGGTTAGTCTCTCAATTTAGCGGGAGAAGTTTTTTTTTTATTTTTTTTAGTTTGAGTGTAGTTTTTCTTGGATTTAAAAGAGTAATTTCCATCATATTACAGTAGATTTTTTTTTTTTTTTATTGTTATATGAGACACAGTTGACCGTGGATCTAATTTTCATTTAGTTTGTCTTTTGTTCGGACTTTTCTCCAACACCGTACAGGGATAATGGGTGTCATCAAGTGTGTCCTTCGCTGTGTCAAATGCACTGTGATGAATTGTATTATATTTGATTCTTTTCTTTTGCAGTTTAGTTTCTGTGTAGTGTCGTGATGGAAACCGAGATTCAACAGAGACGGGATGAAATAATGGCTGAATTACTTTGAGTGATATAATTACAATATTTAGTACAAAAGATGCGAAACTAATCTGCGTATTGATAAAGTCCGTGCACAATTGTAGTTTTTCTGACGCACAAACTTCACTTTTAGAAAACATGTCTTTTTTTCAGGCTGATATACTATCTTTCCTCTCCAGACTTTTCTCCGCACAGTTTTTTTTTTCAGTTTCTTCAGTTCAGCTGCTGTGAAAAATGCTGCACCTGAATGTTGTAATGTGAGGAAATCCCCGCTCTAAATGTAATTTACAAAATGATTGCTTTTTTTTTTTTTTTTTTTTTTTAAAAGGCCCCACATTGTGAACATCCATTTTATTCTTGAACACAACCACTGGCATTCCTTGACCTGCAGCTGAGCCCTGTAATTAGCACCTAGAGCTAAATAAGAAACAAAACAGAACAGTTCAATTTTAGTGCGTATTTTTTTTTTTTTTATTGATGGTTTAATGTTAGTTTTCAGTAACTACAGTAACCTCTAAATGATTAAGGAGGATGGTAACACTTTGATGGACATGCATTAAATCTAACTTTGTGTTTCAGATGTATTCAAGTATCAGTTGATAAGAGCAACGTTTTTAAGCATTGAAAAGACTACATTCCATCTGCTTTCAGGGCAAAAATGACTAAATCCAAACCAGGCACGAATGTGAAAACGTTGATAAAAGATGCAACATGCATGTAACCCTGGTCTCCACGAACAATGCCTCCAGAATGAAAGCAATGAGATTTATGAAGGAGAATTAAGTCAAAAATGCTGGTTGGCTTGCCGTATAGTTTACAAGATCTTGGGTCAAAATGTGAAAAACTGAGAATAAATGAGAGAATGGGTTTTACTCCAAAGGGATGTTTGCCTCAGAGCTATCACATCTACTTCAAAACACTGTCTGCACATTACAACACATTCACTACTCAGGGTTTTTTTTTTTTTTGTAATGCAAGGTTTATAAATCTATTGTGCATGCACATAAACCAACACATGTGTAACACCTGATCATATACACTGAAAACATCAGATAACCACCACTGTTATTTTTTTTCCAGTCAGTCTTGTTAAAGGGGTCCTATTTTGCTAAACCCACTTTTATTCATCTTTGGTTCATTTATTTGTGTATTTTTGAACCCTAATAGTTCATAAAGTTGGAATTTCAACCCAGGTCCAGGTGCTGCAAAGCTATCTTTGGGAAAAATCGAGTGGATTTCAACAATCAGTTTTAATTCCCACATTAATTTGTTACGTTTTCTAACTAGTTACGGGATGACATTTGCACATATAAGGTCAAGACTTCTGACAAACATGTTTCAGAGTACGACATAATTGTTAGTCAGCAGCAGCGGTTGTAGTAAAAACTGAAAATGTGTTGAAAACTTCGACCTGATTACGTAAAATGTTTAGTTGTCGGTTGCAATGTATTGTCAACAACCTGGAAGGGGGCGGGGTCATGTGCATTTAAAGGGCCAGCGCTCAAAACGACCTTTCTGGTGTCAATACTCAGAAATAGGGTTGAAGATGGACCTGCGGAAACTCGAGTATAGCATTTACAGTTTATGTAGACCACAGGGAAATGTTTTAAAATGCACAATTCTATTTTGAAAAAGCAAAACATTTGGCCTGTTCAACCTGTGAGGCAGATAATACTCTAAATAATAATAATAATAATAGTAGACGAGTGTTATCTGTTGCTCCTGAAATCCACAATACGGTTACATCAGAGCAAGAGTGACTGAAGGTCGGTCGGAATCGTGCATCCTCAGTCGAACATAAAAAAAAGCGCTGCACTACTCATCCAGGTTGAGCAGGCAGCTCTCTGATTCTGAGTGCCATCAAACTGAACACTCTTCTATGTGGAACAACTTCAGATTGAGCCCTTGAGATGGGACGTGGAGCTGATGTAAGACATGCAGAGTGACACTGCGGTGGCATCGAGGGTCCAGAAAGAGTTAAAAAAAAACAACAACAACAAATACATCGGAACTAATAAAAACTGAAATTATGCAGCGCCTTTATTCACATGTTAATTAGGCTGTGCTGGTCATTCAATCATTCCTGTGAACAAGCCTTAATGAATACAAATATTCAGATCCCTCAACAACTGCTAATAATACCACTCAAAGGCATAATTCAATTGGATGGCATAATTGGCAGTCAGAGAACAGAGAGTCTGGGGAGCAGGCTCCCTACAGTCCATACTGCAATGATAGTGTGACAGAGCTGGCATTGTGTTGGCCTTTAGCTGAAGCCGTTTGCCAAGATCCTGTCGGAGCTATGTAGACCCTGATGGCAGTGCTGTCACCACACAGCGCGAGAGAGTAGGTAGCGGGTTTTAAAAGTAAAGATTAAATTGGCTCAAAGGTACAACTTTAAAAAAAAGGGGGATGTACTGCACTAAAAATAATCAGGACATAACCTGCGCATCTCAAAAGAAAATAAAAATATTTTTTTTCTGCTCATTGACTCTCTGTTTGGCGCTCACAATGCTTCATTTTGCCAGAGCCAGACATGCAATTATACAATGTAATCTTTTCAGACTGCACAGCCATGGCATTAGGATTAATTTGCGGTAGACAATGCAGGGTGTGCTCCTATTCAACAACAGTGAAATGATGTCAGCTTCAGCAGTATCCAATCTGCTGGCATCCTCTCGTAACCTCACAATTATGTTAAGGTTGCTCGTGTCTCTCAAGAGCACCGGGGTGACTTTGGACACGGGGAGGTTACAATGAGAGGTAATTGCCAAAATCCACGGCGGAATAGCATGATCTCTCTCCGACACCGATGGGAGGGAAAAGACAAAGAGCCTTATGAATATTTAAATTGCAATTTTCTTCATTTTCTTCAATTGACCCTTTTTTTTTTTTTTTTTTTTTTTGGTTGCTCGGAAGGGAAAAGCTTGGTAGACGGTGGTGTCAAAAGTGGAGCATGTGGCTCAAGGCAGAAAACAGATCAAACAGCAGAAGTATTAGGGATTTTTCAGTGTGTAAACAGGATTCAGACTTGATGCACTACATGGAAACTGACAAATGAAAGGTCACCGAGTCAGAATTCAATAAGAAGTAATTATGCTCTTCAAAACTATTGGCTTGAAATTCTACGCAGAAATGGTAAAAAATTATAAAAAATAAAACAAAATAACAGTGGCATACTTATTAAGGCTTTCTGATGCTGCGAGTTGCATTAGTGAACATTTTTTAATTTGTCCAAAAAGTAGAGAGAATTGAAAAATCATTATAATTATTAATACAGAGGCCCCGAGGGTCAAAATACAACATTTCAGAAAACAGCATTTTCCCACCTTTTGCATGAGATGAAATGCCAGTGTGTTCATGGAAATGTTGCTGCAATTTTTACGAAATGTTTTTCTTTGTGATATTTCATTGTGTTTTCTGAAATGTCAATGTGTTTTGACCCTCGGGGGCCAACAAACTCGTAGCTAAACACTTATTTTTTCATCAGATAATACACAGACCAAGTTAGTACTCGCCTGCAGATGACTTGTACATGAACTATTGATTCGCTGTTGTTAAACCTGGGCTCCTGGCAGTGCGTTCCATTCTATAAGTCTATGTGAAATCTCCTGATTAGCTATATCTTCTTTAAAAGCCATTATAAAAGAGGTAATCCCAGATCCAGGGCTCAGCTAATTTGTGCAATTACTAATCATATCATCTTCATTAGGCACTAATTATAGCACATGCTCAAGAGCGTCGGGCATAGCTGATAAAGCAGGGAGATTAACACAGGGGGAAGTTGCAGCGTCCGCAAAAGTTGCCCGTGGAGAATAGTAGAAAATAATGCAGCAAGAAATGAAAAGGTGTTATAAAAAAAAAAAAAAAAAAACTGGCCTCAAAACTCCTTAGTCCTCTTGTATATTTAAACATGAGAGTGAAGACTGGATTTTC
The DNA here is from genome assembly GCA_029814465.1 of Ostorhinchus cyanosoma. Lineage (NCBI taxonomy): Eukaryota > Metazoa > Chordata > Actinopteri > Kurtiformes > Apogonidae > Ostorhinchus > Ostorhinchus cyanosoma. The sequence goes on from JAPTYQ010000011.1 coordinate 14,599,857, forward strand.
AGATCACCATTTAGCTGAAGAAGTTTAGATTTGAGAAGCATGTATTTCCTAAACATACTGAATTCAGTGCACATTTTCTGATTTCTGATGTCGTTTTCACCATGATGTTGATGTAGTTTGTTTTTTTTTACACATCTGCTTAATGTTCACATTCATGAGGTGATGTCGCTGAAGTATTTGATGCTGATTATTCTAGTTTTTTTTCTTTTCTTTTCTTCAAGCACAAATGTTTTTTGTTTTCTGAAGCTACTTTTGTTGTTTGAGGATGATTTGGACACAGGTTTCTGCAAATATATTTCATTCATAGCACAATTCCATCGTTGCATTTCGTGCCTCTTCAGGTTTTACTTGAACTGTATTAACACGTGTTCTGAGCATCATATAGTATATCATACGAGATATGTATAAGGTTTTGTGGTTAGTAGTAGGTGTTTTATCAAAGATATTACATGCATTTGTGATCAATACTTCAAACTGCACCAGCCACCCTGAGATATTGAGACCTCCTCCTGGTGCTTCTGACAGTGAACCTGCCAGACAGTTCCTTCGCCTTAGAACATGGCGTCTGTCTGACCTAACATGAGTCACAAACAGGCTCAGCGTGGCCCAGTGTAGTGAGAAACACAAGCTCTTTGTCTCAATGTCAAGGCTTCCTCACTCAGTTACTAACCCGAGGCGATACCGCATGCCACCACCAAGTAATGACCAAGTCAGGCTGTTCTAATACGCCTCACCTCCGGCTCTGCACATCGCGGCTTATTTAGATTGGAGAAACGGGCTCATTTGCAAATGCGTTTGAATGTTTGCGCGCTGCAGAGGGGGACTGCGCCCCGGGCAGCATTTACTGATCGGCAGCTCGAGCAGAATAGATAAGGAGGGGTTTCATTCACAAAATCCAAACTCACTCGGGGGGAGAGTCCTTGTAGCGCCATGTTGTAAGCATACTGGCATGGCCCTGCAACCCCTGTTCATTTCCTTGTGCATTCTGCTAAATCCTTTTCCCCCCTCTGCACATATTCGTACATAAGCCATGAATATAAACCGAGAGCAACAGACTTCATATGAGCATCTCATAAATGAAACATAGGTTGAAGAAATAAACTCTATTTGGTTTGCATTAAACTCACCCCCCCCTCCTCCTCCTCCCTGGTTGCTGGGATAACATGGTATTGTTATTCACCTTAAGACAATTCTTTGCCGTC
>JAPTYQ010000011.1:14708880-14720729 GCA_029814465.1 Ostorhinchus cyanosoma
AGTACTAACTCCTGTGTGTATCATGTGACTAAAACAGACAGAAAAGAAAACGTGGAATGAATAAAAGCACTGTTTTCGTCAGTACAATGCCATAGATACTGACGTAAGAACTGAAGTGATTTTGGTTATTATGAAGAAAACACAGAAAATGGATAGATATCAGCTCTGAAATTAAACTATTATGAGCTATTTTTGTTATTATCATTATATTTGTCCAAACAAATGTACCTTTAGTTGTACCAGGCATTAAAACGAACAAGAAAATGAAGAAAACAAGGGGTGGTCCGATCATTTTTTTTCAACTGTACATTGCCAAATAACTGTTAGGACGTTGCAGCTAAGTCCTATATCTCATACAAATCAATTAACACCAAACTGTGGACGACGGTGCAGGTGTAGAGGCAGTTCTGCGTAGGAGTATGTGTTAAGTCATATGCAATATTTCTTGTTCTTGCTTTGCTCTCGATGCTCTCAAGCATCTCTCGTGAAGTGTTGAATGTTTTGGCTGCACTGGCTGCCTTCTCCAAATGCAATGAAAAACATTTATTTTTAGAAACTGTGAGTTTTATAGGTTGGGGTGCAGAATCAGGGAAAAAGGCAAATGTTTTTTTTGTTTTTTTTCCATACTCTGCTTTTTTAGAATTCCATACTGCAGAACTGTTGAGCTGCGTTAGAAATCATCCGTTTCCGCTGCAGGAGTTAAGACTTTTTTTTTTTTTTTCCCCCTCAAACAACTGCAAAGCTGCTGTTTGTGTTGATGTTACTCTGGATTATATAGTGCAGTTGTCTCCATCTCAGTGCTCATTGCATAAGTTCATGAAGTGGTTCTGACTTTGGGCACTGCACCATTCTCTTCTCGTCTTGATCATTTGTCAGTCCCCCCTCGTTTTTGTGAGTTCCTGTCACGTCAAAACAGTGGCAGCATCCTCTTTTTTTTCTTCTTCCTACTGCAAACTTCAACGGCGCAATACGGACACAGGTTTTCTTTAGGCAATAACAATACAGTAAGTCAAGCAGAGAAGGGGAAACGTTTCACTGCAGCCTTCACTACGGGATGAATGTCAAATCATGCATCGCTGAGCCTTGCTTAGAAGTCCTGCTGCCCTGAGAGAAAACTAAGATAACAGGACATGATAGAGTAGTACGGAGCAAAGTCATACTCATGGTCACTTTTCAACAGGTTTCGATGTAAACACGGCTGAATTTGCTGGAGCTTTACGTGGAAATCTCACAGAAAAATACACAGTAGCTGCGTGATTGATGCGAGTCTAATCCACGCTAACATACAACAGCATCTTGCAATTTATTCAAATGTCAAAGCTTTTCAGCGTGCGGCTAAAAATACTCGGTTTACTCTGCAACGCGAGTAAACCACGGAACCAATTTAAAGCGCGACAGACGGGTTGTCCATTTCCTTTACCAGCCAGGGAATGTTGTTGACAGTCGACCCACATGGAGACCAAAGGCTCCAGATCAAATTATATGATCGAACTCACATGGCGTTTATGCCATAGGTGTGTAAGCGTTGCATGAGTAGGTTTTCATCCTGTCTTATTATGCACTATACAGTCATGGAAAAAATTATTAGACCACCATTTTTTTTTTTTTCAATTTTTTGTTCATTTTAATGCCTGGTACATTTGTTTGGACAAATAATGATAATAACAAAAATAGCTCATGGTAGTTTAAGTTCAGAGCTCATATTGATCCATTTTCCTTAGTTTTCTTGATAATAACCATAATCACTTCAGTTCTTACATCAATAGCTATGACATTTAGGCTTTTAGGCATTCCATGTTTTTGTTTTTTCTGTCTATTTTAGTCACATGATGCACACAGGAGTTAGTACTTGATTGCATAATCATTGTTTTTGATGACTTTTGATGGTCTAATATTTTTTTCCCGCAAATGTATCGCCGTCATACAATCTAACTGTTTGAGAACTTGTGAGTTTTATTTTAAAAAGCTATTTCTGACCTTGAAAACTTACTGCACATATTAGTAGACGGTGCTTTTGATTGTATACTCAGCATGCAGTTTTTATCAATTTTTTTTTTTTCTCTACCACATTTCTTTTATTTATTCATTTATTTTTTAATTTGATTTTTCACTGAAAAAGTCATGTCTTGACCTTGAACATTTTCTGCACCGTTTAATAGCAGCTGTTGCTTCTGAATATATTTAACTTTGGCCATGAGATCACTTGTTTTCTCTTAAGTTCACATCCTCGTTTTTTCACATTTCAAGCCAATCTAAGCACTAGTTTGTTTTTTTTTTTACTGTCCCTATTCAGAACATGCAGAACAGGCTGTGTTATTACATAATCAACTTGTATATTTTCAAGACTTCCTGCTGATTGAGTTCTAACAGAGAAAGTCAATCCTGTGTAATTTGTGCTCAGACCAGTGTTGACAGACAGTAACTTGTTTACTGTGGTCCTTATGTTTTTATCGTCGCATCAGAATAGGATACAAGTCCAGTTTTACAGTAAATCATGCTTTTTTCACTCTACATCTACAGCGTGACTACAGAAAAATGATAAAAATAGACTTAATTAGATTACAGTAACGGTTCACCTTCCCTCTATATCACATATATCAGGCTTAATAGCATTGATGCCTCCTGCAGAAGGCAAAAGTTGTTGTTTAACAGCTTAATGAGTGTCTGATTTATGACTGGAGCCCAGTGCCTGATAAATAAACAACACAGGTGAGAGAGTTTCATCTCACGCAGCATTTTCTAATCAGCGGCGAAGAAAAAGATGTTACGTTTCAGGTGTTTTTTCCCCTTAATTCGATTAATCTTTCGCCGCTTTCTGTGTACAGTGAGCACGTGAAATGGCTAATTGGTTGCATGTGCATCCATCAAAAGTATTTATTGTCTGGATTAACACACTGACACGGACACCTGCTTATTTTTCTAGTTTCTAAAGGATAAATGAATTGACAGAAGGGGACGAATCCGACGTTACAATGTGTGTCGTGATTCAGTTATATTATGATACTGCATCGGAAACCAGGTAAAATATTGGATTTTTGATTTTTTTTTTTAATCATTTCCCATACAAGGGTTCTGCAGTTAGATCTACATCTGCACTGTGCCTGTAACTGAAAATCTCCTGCACAGTTTCACTTAATTTTTTTTTTTTTCTGTTATATCTGATTCATCACCATCATGGCGGTAGGGAGGCGGCTGTTGGTCTGAAAAGAAATCAGACATTTTGCATGACATTATCTATCAATGTGATCAATTTCCTGACCTCACCTGAACTGAGAGCATATTTTCATCTCTTACCGTGCCGAATTTGATGAACATCCACACTCGGAGTAATAACAGAACCGACTGTAATGACACTGAAGTCTCATCCGCTGTTATAAGTTTAAAACAACTGGTGATAGAAACATGAATCCAAAGCCTGCGTTTTAAGGATGAACGCTCTGATTGATGACGCATTTCTCTGTTGGTGCTTTTTTTTTTTTTTTTTCTCAGTGCTGATGAGGTAGTGGAGTTATTCACTGTGGTGGATTGGGTGTGATTGGATCAAGAACAAAACCAGATGCATAAAATATTCAGTACAGTGGTATCACATCCCCTGTAACATTCAACATCACAGCACTAATAAAAACTAGAGCAGGGCGATATGGGGGGAAACTTAACCTCCATTTTTTTTGCAGTGTTTTTGACAATTTGCTCTTTTAATCAAGTGTTTTCTGATGATTTGAGTTAAGGACAAGTTCAACTCTGAAATACTTTACTAGAATTAAAGGTCATACTGTATGTAACTGACACACATTTACAATCAGTTCATGGTAAGAGGCCAAAAGGGTTGGATTTTCAATTTTTGTTGGGAATCTTCTCAGTTGTCAATACAGGCATTTTTTTTCAAAATTTTCTGAAAAAAAAAACTAAAAACTTTGACTAATCCAATTAAAGTGATAATTTGCCGAGCTCTAGTAGAAAATACAGTATGAATTAAGTATGGAAACTGACACAAATCATAATAATATAAAGATACTCAAGCGTATTGAATTTTTAATATGTAAACACAAAAGATGAGACGCACACATAGTGTCAAGATAAATATCCTCATCTGACGCACACCTGCGCTGCTGTCACTGGCAGATCCATGTGACTATGTACATTTACTGTTATGCAAAGCCATCTTTTTATTCTCTATTGCTGTCTTCGAATCAGAATGGGACGGCATCTTGCGGCGCACAGCCAAGGGACTCATTAAATTTAGCAGCGTCAGAACATCCAGTCTCAGAGAGTCCACGTCCACGGAGGGACACTGGCACCCTTATGAGTGAGCGGCTCACGCCACGAGAGATGGGAAACTTTGGCAGCTAATGCATCAGCTCGCACAAAATGAAGCCTCCCTCATCCAAGAGCATTAAGATGTGGATAAATAAATAAAACATTGCCGCCATGAGAGGAGAGGCAGTGTGACAGCGGGATATTTTTTCTGCTTTCATGTTGGCAGGCGCAGACATTTTATTTTGGGATGAATCGAAATTTCCTCAAAACGCCTGCGCCAGGTGTATCTAATTATCTGACAGCGCATCCTCATTATAAAACGGCCCCTGGGAGCCGGCTACTCGGCTTGCCGAGCCTTGGACCGCAATCAAGGTGTTCCACACAGCAGCAACACATGGATAATATAACCGCCTTTGCCTCTTTTGCTGTGAATGTGGGCAATATTTGCACTCCTTTAACATCCTATGCTCCTGTTGTTTTTTTACGGACAGTGAGGGAAAATGTATAGCGTGTTGCTAGTGAGAGACGTATCGCATGAGGTTTGAGCCACTGCATTGTACGTTTACAGGAAGAGAGTCAATGAAATGTGCAATGCAAAAGGAAAAACATGCTATAAATGTATTAGCAGCTGTTATGACAGCGTCTTGCCAGCTCAGCCATGCCCCGATTATGTCACCTGGATGAAGTTTATAAACCATAATTACAGCTTCCTTCGGTTTCTCTCCAGGGAGGTGCAGCCGGGAGAAGAATAGTGGGTGTGTTGTCAACAAGGCCGCACTATAACAAACTACGTTAAGGCATAATTAATGGGAGAAAAAGATTTTGCAGAAAAGCAGCTATTGAACTGGCACTGCTGGCTGTGGCTCTCAGGTCACGCTGAACGAGCTTGTGCAACTGTGAGCAAGCAGACCTGTCCTCCCAGCTTAGTGCTGCACAAATCCCGTCCAGCAGCAATTGATGTGGGCCCGGCGAGTAGTTTTGGAAGTATCGCTCAAAGGGGAAGACGAAGGAAAATTGCAGAATGTTGCCAGTTTATGAAATGGGAGCGCTTCAGGGTAAAGGATGGCAGGGGACATTCTTACCTGGGACTAATCCTTGAAAGCTTTGCAAGAAATTCACAGCCTGACAGCAAATGATTCAAATCCACTTTTGTGTTCAAAACTGTCTCTACACATGAGGATAACCAGCCTAAAGGACTGCTGTATTTCAGCATTTCATCATGTTGCAATTGGTTGTGCAAGCAACAGCACTTTATAGGAGAGAGAGAGAGAGTGTGTGTTTGTTTTGTGTTTGTACTGGGTTTTCTTATTTTTACATCAGTGCTGTCACTGTGATATGGATGCATTTCGTGCTGGTTGCAGATACAGACTCAGATCTTGTTCATATGTGTTGTTTTCGTTCCTCCTCTGTGCCTTATTTAGCTTCACAAGTGTGTGCATTTGCAGGCGGTACGCAGAAATACAGATGGACACATTGATAATGGAAATCATGCCTAATAAACTCAGCATCAGCAAATCTCCAACTCCAGGGCAACATTAGTCAAGCAATGTTGAATCCAGTCTTAATCACAGTCCACAGGATTTCCCCCATCCCTCTAAAGATGACCTCACTGCACAAACCAATTTAAGACCAAGACGTGATGAGTGTTATATCTGCAAAAGTAGCTGAGGTGTACCACTGAGTCATGTGTGGGTGTTAAGTGTTCAAATGTAAGCGTCCTCATGTCACAGCTTGCTGTCTTGCATGTTCCCCTTTTAGTTCTTTTTGAAATGCAACAGTAGCCTATCTCTTGCACTGCCTCCTGACTGGCAGACCATAATGCTATTACCTCCCCTCAATGGTCATGCTCAGTTAGCCCTGTGTCACTCTACACTAGCCAGGGAAGACACATCTCTCTGCCAGTGTGAGCTGTCCTTGCCCTCATTTGCGATCTCTTCAGCTCGGCTTGCTATAAAATACTGAGGCACACAAACTTTTCAGTTCATTATCGTGTCTTTTAGAGCTCTCCATTTTTTTTTTTTTCTTTTTCCCCTCAGTCTGCAAAGTATGACTGCAAATCATGGGTAATTGGCTATATATGAATCACTTGTCAGTTGTAGTCTGACAAATACTCTTGAACACTGAGAGAGGGAGTTGTGTAAATTATGGAATGAGGTAAATTCCAAAGATAGCCAAGCATTGGAGGAACAGACAACATGGCACTGTGCTGAGGCGCTACTGCGCATGATCCACTGTCAATCACCAGCCAAATCTGACACCAAAGCATGTCAGATAACAGCAGCAAAACAGGTAAACTGGGTGAGTCAGAGCCCACCCGCCCACCCTGCACATCACCTGAGTCTGGAGCCGCCACGCGCACATGCACGCGCACACACACACATTCAGCCAAGGGCGACGCATCCAAACGGCTCCAAAACACGCATCCAAACTTTTTTCTTTTTTTTTTTTTTCCTTTTTTTTTTTTTGATTCCAACACGTCCCGCAACTACCAAAACAGACTGCAGCTCAATTCGAAGTGCTCACGTCCCACATCCTCTGAGAAAATAAATGAAACGAACAGGGTGTAAAGCATCGATTTTTTTTTTTGTGTGTGTGCAAAGATGGCTCTGTGTTTTGCGCTCAGTATGTGTTAAAAAATAAATAAATAAACCAACAAATAAATAAATAATCTGTAAATATCTCGCTTCCATCTGGAGTGCAACGGTGAGCAGCAGACCGGTGCATGCTGTGCGCTACATTATCCATAACGCAGCTCCAAGATATGCAAAAATATGCGCCCTGGGCACCTACTCACAACGCAGCACGACACAGAACTTCGAGCACAAACCAAATGACACAATTCCACCAAGAAAGGCACGGATGCGTCCTGTGTCCGACTTCAGTTCACAGGATTAGATCAAGCAGGGGGGGAAAAAAGTACTACTTACTATAGAGCCAGGCGGTAGAATGCAAAGCCCCGGTAACTGTAATTAAAATAGAAGAACGGATACAAATGAAGGATGCGCTTGCTTATTTTTTTTTTTTCTATAGTGATGCACTCAAAGCCACATGCATTAATAGTCAGAAAGCTCTCTGATTCTGATGAAGGGAAAAAAAAAAACCAAAAAAAAAAAAAGAAGAAAAATCCGTCCACTTACCGGAGCTGTCCGAATAAATTCCAAGGAAATTCCAGAGGAGTCCGTTCTTTCTTCTCTCAAAGTCAGAAAACAGCAATGCTTTTTTTTTTCTTATTCCAAAAACAGGCCCGTGGTGTTGAACTGAAAGAGAGAAGAGACCAAAACAGCCACAACAAATTCCATTAGAACCGGGAATCCCCCCCCACCACCAACAACCACCACCACCCCCACCACCCCCCCAGAGCAAAAAAAAACAAAAAGTGTTGACATAACAGCTGTGAAGAGCAGCAAACAAAAAGGTAAAGTCGTTATAAATTGTCGGAATGGACAGATGGTACCTGCTCTCTTTATCACTGTCGACAAAGACAATGAGAGCGGCAATAAGACGGGCAGAAAACTGAGAGAGCTGAGCTTTTCTTTGGAAACGCAGCCCCAGCGTGCTGTCAGATTACACCAGCACACGCACGCACGCGCGCGCACGCACACTCACACACACATACACGTACACCATGCACATGCACACTCCGCTCCCGGCGACGGCTGGAGAGGGAGGGAAGGAAGAGACTGGAGACATGGGATGCTGCGCTCCGAAACTTGCATTTCACAGTCCATCCGCTTGATGGCCAGCAAGAGGAGGAGCTGATAGTGGGACGTTTCCCATCATTGCCAAATTTAACAGCCTTCCAGGAGGTGTTTAAAAGCTGACAGATGCATCATTAAAAAGAGAGGAGGGAAAAAAAAAAAAAACCTGATTGACGAATGATATCGGCAGTAAACTGAGGTCCCTCTGGGTTTAATGCGCTGAAAGCTCTGCAGATGAAAAAGATCTGCAAAAAAACAAACAGTTTCTGGAACCAGCACGTGTTTGTGATGTGGAAGTTACTCTGAAAATGTAACTTTCGCTCGTTACTTCTTTGAAAAGTAATCTATTACTTTACTTTGTTGCACTCCATTGAAAGTAACTTTTTACCTTACTCGTTACTTTTGCGCGACTTTTATTTCGCTCAACCTTGGGGTCGCCTGGAATTTGTAGTAATTGATTAAAAGAGAAAAAATATATGTATATATTTTTTTAACCCTTTCATGCATGAATTGTGAGAACCTTAATCAATGAAAAGAATAATGCAGTTAAAAAAAATTAAAAATTAAAAAATTTTTTGTGGAGTACCAAAAATCAGCTAGACACTTTTTAATTTTTGAAGCAACGAAGAAGAAAGAAGAAAATATCAGATTAACAACGTTGAAAATATATATTTCCTAGTTTTCACACATTATATAAGTAAATAAATATTTTTAATGTTAATCTGATATTTTGTCACATTTTAACATACTTTAATACAAGTTGTTAAGTACTTTATGGAGATAATTTGCAAAAAAAATGTAAAAAAAAATACCTGATTGACGAATGATATCGGCACAAACTGGGGTCCCTCTGGGTTTAATGCACTGAAAGCTCTGCTGATGAAAAAGCTCTGCAAACAACAGCATGTGTTTGTGATATGGAAGTTACTCTGAAAATGTAACTTTCGCTCGTTACTTCTTTAAAAAGTAATCTATTACTTTACTTTGTTGCACTCTATCGAAAGTAACTTTTTACCTTACTCGTTACTTTTATTTCGCTCGATTTCAGGCAGAACCACAAATCTGTTCTTAAATGTGTTGGGCAGTGTTTTTCAACCTTGGGGTCGCCTGGAATTTGTAGTAATTGTTTTTTTTTTTTAACCCTTTCATGCATGAATTATGAGAACCATAATTATTTTTTTTCCTTCCTTCAGAAGGCAAGAAAAAAATAATGCAATTGAAAAAAAAATTTATGAAACAATTTTTTTATGGAGTAGCAAAAATGTCCACTCAGCTAGACACTGTTTTTAATTTTGAAGCAAAGAAACATGTATTTACTTATGTGTGAAAACTATGAAATATATATTTTTAATGCAGTTAATCTGATATTTTGTCACATTTTAACATACTCTAATACAAGTTATTAATGCATGAAAGTAATGATTCAATATGTATTTCATTATAATTAAAACGCCACACTTTTTTCCTAATAAAAATAAAGTTTCAATAAAATGCAGGATATAATATCTGAGAGGACATACAGTATCCAAGAGAAATTACTCAGGGTCTATAGAAACTGCCCCCATGTGGTTTGGAGAATATTGCCTTTATAACCCTTTAGAAAGTGAGCTTCAACTGCGTCCGCAAATGTGAGAAAATATTTGCTCAGCCTCAAAATATCCAACAAAATGCAAAAAAAAAATAAATTATTGTACATTTCATCCACACGCTTTGGACCTGCAGTAGGATTCCACTCCTCACTCCAGATGCAAACTTAGCAGTAATAATGACCTGCTTTCATAAATGCACTCATAAACTGCATGAGTGAGCCGTCCTGCAGCCATTAATAATATTATTAATTAACCTACACCTGTGTTTAACAAGCTGTTTTATGTGTTGTACAAAAAGAAAAAAAAAATTAACTTTCTGACATAAAACAATGCAAAGTATGTTTTTTGAGCTGGATCTTACCTGCAAAACAGAACAGGAAGTAGCCAAGAAGAGTTCTGGGGAGAAAAAAAAAAAATCCACAGGTGTAAACGAGAGACAGATGAGACAGATTTTATGTCAGTTGTGTGAAAGACTGCGTACGCACGGAAGCAAATCAAACTACTATAATAATGACAGGCCGACAAACGTTATTAAGGAGTTGGAAAAAGACGGAACCTCCCTCAGAACCAGACAGAACTTTTTCTAAACAAGAACTGACAGATGGGGCGATTATACCGTTAAGTGGGGGAAATTTCGCTGATCTGTTCATACCTGTGTTGTTGTATATTCTGGTACAGAGCTGAAGTCGTTTAGCGTTTTGTTTTTTTGTCTTTTTTTTTCTCGCCGTTACTCACAATGTCACTGTTATTTTACTGCACTTTATGTTGTTATCGCTTGGATTTGATCAGAGATGCTACCTACCTCTATCTAAACTTTAAGTATTTGAAGGGAATTTAACCCGTAAAGACCTAAACATCTACCATCGACCAAAATCATCGAATGATATCAACTGTTTCATACCCGCGGATCCACTAATCCTATCAAAACATGTAAAATAATCGGTGTAAAATGCAGTTTGGGATCTTTTCACGCTCATCAGATATGACCCCATTTGGATGTTACCATGGAAACACCGTCATCTTCTACAACATCGATTCCCCAGTTGGGAGTTGGATCAATGACAGCGGCTCGGTTTATTTTCATTTGTCGATATCTTTGCTGAAAAAGTCACTTTTCTCTGTTTTTGATGAAATAATCCTCAATTTTACTCTGAGCTTTTATGAACGTCAGCCTGATCAGCGAATTAAATGTAAGAAAATACCCGATTTTCGCAGAAAAAGGCGCAAAATGCAGAAGATAACATTACAGCAAACGGTGATAAATCACTTAAAGATGGTTAAATGTAGAGAAAAGTTAATTTGGGAACTGAAACAAATGTAACACTGGGTCCTTATGGGTTAATGCAAAGACTCTAGACCTGTTTGACTCTGTTTTTTTTTACCCCACATTACTACAAACACTAATATATTTATGTGACAGTGTTAGTTGCTTCTCAGCTCAACATTTCAACCACCTCAGTATAAGAAGCTTTTGAAGTAGAACATATTGTGAAGGTCTAAAGCAGTAGTTTCCATCCTGTTTTGGCTTCTTGACATCTTCTAAACAGCAGCGTGTAGACAGGCTCACTTTTCAGATGTCTGCGAGTTGTTTAAAGCCCAAACTACTCCCGGCCTCCACCGAATAGAGAGTTTTTCCTTGTGCATGGTTTCATTTCAGTAAATGTTAGAATCATCCGAACTCCAAACCAAAAAAAAAAAAAAATCAAAGCTCAATAACTGAAAACACATCTGTGTATCAGAACCTTGGATTTTCCTTCTAGTATCCCATGAGTTCTCAGATTTATCTGGTGTCTGAGTTTACATTAAAGGACTTATATTTATTTATTTTTATTTTTTTTATTGGAATTATGCATTTTAAAACATCTCCCCGCGGTCTACATAAAATGTAAATGCAATGCTTGGATCTGAAATCTTCATTAATTCAACTCCACAGTTCTATCTTCTACACTATTTCTGAGTAATGACACCAGAAAGGTCATTTTGAGCGCCGGCCCTTTAAATGCAAATGAGCCACTTCAGGCCCCGCCCCCTCCAGGTTGTTATCCGTGCTGCTCTGTCCCGTTTAACCGACAACTGAACATTTTAGGTAATCAGCTCGAAGTTTAGATATATTTTCAGTTTTTACAACAACCGCTGCTGCTGATAAACAATTGCGGAGAAAAGTTCATCGGAAATTTTGACTTTATATGTGCAAATGTCATAAAGTAACTAGTTATAAAACGTCACAAATTAAGCAGGAATTGAAACGAGGTTGTAGAAATCTATTTTGTTTTTGCCAAAATGAATATAAAGATAGCTTTGCAGT
>JAPTYQ010000011.1:14990883-15003347 GCA_029814465.1 Ostorhinchus cyanosoma
ACGCCACCAATCCTTAATCAGATAGATATGATGTCATGATGTGAGGCATCCTCAGGTCATGACCTTTCATTTGCACTCGATTTGAAGTCAATCAGACAAATAGTTCCACAGATATGAAAAGAGTGTTTAGTGATTTTAAACTTTTGGGCGCCCCCCTTGTGTGTTAAATTGTCCAAAATTGAATCAGTTCTTCCTCTTCATGATATTCATTAATGTGGAAAACATGGAACTCATTCACTTGAAGGATATCCGGCAGAGGTTGGTCCAAAAACCTAATATCCCCGAAACTATGAATAAGGATTGAGTTATGGATTACAGCCTGTCCGTCTTCCTCAGTAAGAAATCTGCCTGGAATCGCGGGGCTTGAATCCAAATATGAAGGCGGGACTAACAGACGCCGAGTAAACCAATCGCAGATGAGACAAACGTGACGCTTTTACCAGAGAAATTAAAGTATACAGGGTGTAATCTGTAACTCTGTAACACTGAGAAACACTGAGGGAGGACAGTCATTTTCAGTTAACACTAGATTAATTACTTTTTCAAAAATTCACACTTTTTTATGACCATAAATCTGTGTTTTTAGTGCAGTTTCCTTCACAATGTTTGCAGAACTATACGAGATAATAGGATGTAAATTCACTACGTCATTCTTGTGTTCAGCTGAATAATTTCATTATGTTATGTTCCGCAAAGATAAAGCGGCGTGAATATACTATTCAGCATTCCGTCGATTCATTTCAATGAGTGCCTCTGTAAAGCTCAACGGTCTGAATGTAGGAGTGGGAGATTTATTATCCGCACTAGAAAAAGGCTCTTTTCCTCCTCCAGTGCACGTCACACAGAGCTGCAATTGTCAGTTTGTCTTTTAATGACGAAGGTCGCCGCTAACGTCTGTGGGCTCTTGACCTTTGGGAGGATTTGGGACCAAGCGACTGAGTCAAGTGAGTGGGAATGAAATGGCTGTAAATAATTGGGTCATTCCATATCCACTCACTGAGACCTCCCAGTTACATGGAAGAAAAAAAAAAAAAAAGCATGAGAAAATGTCTATCAAGGTTATAATAGTTTGGGATTTTTCATGATAGTTTAGTTTTATTTACGGTAGTTTTTTCTCAAACTCAGTTTAGTTTAGAGCAGGTTTGCTAGTTTTTATTAGTTTTTTTGTAAATATGATAAATGTATATATATGACATAATGAAATTACTCAGCTGAACACGAGAATGACGTGAATTTACATCCTATTATCTCGTATAGTTCTGCCAACTTTGTGAAAGAAACTGCACTAAAAACCCAGATTTATGGTCATAAAAGAAAGTGTTAGTTTTAGTTTTTTCATTTCTTTTATCTTCCTCGTTGTCGTATTAAAATAAATCCGATACAGGACTCTGCTGCTTTACCCCCTAACTTTAGTCTCCATGTTTCGAGGTCGAGTGGGGACGAGAAGCCGACTGTAAACGACAAATGACGGACCGTGAAGTGCCGCTAAAATTGCTCGTGTGAAATAAATCGATTTCATATTAAACTGTCATTGACTAAGACAAAAACCGAGGGAATTTTATCCATACTTTTTATACGTTGTAGTCACGTTTGTGAGCACACAATACAGTTTCAGTGAGTTAATGTTTTTTTTAATAGTTTTTATTTAATTCAGCTAATGAAATTTGTTTTTTTTTTCAATTCTGGTTCCTTAGTTTGCGTTAATGATAATAATCTTGCAATATTAGACTCCAAATACTTATTTTAGTAATGAAATATTGAAATTTGTCCATCAAAGCTACATTTAATCAGTGATATGTATATTCTAAGGCTTATTTTTTATTTATTTTCGTAGTTGTTACTGAAATCAAACTACTAAATATAAAGAACTAGTTACATTTTCACAAACTAATATCTACTAGTTTAATTTTCTTACAACCTGATGTTGATGCTGCTCCATATAACTTCAGAAAACCCACATTTCAATGTTTTTCCAAGGATTAGTTGAATTTCTGTGAAACAGTTTTATACCAGTGTTCTAATCTGAGTCTCAGAGGATACATATAAAAAAAAAAAAAATTAAATTAAAGCTGATATACCACTCTTGGAATACTACTAATAAAATAGCTAATTTTCCATGCTCTTTAACTGGCTGCAATTTGAGATTCAGTGGTTTTATTTGATAGATGTTTCTACTTGTTGAATGTAAGGAGTCTTTTTTTTCATTAACTTCCAGGAATTTGCCATTTATAGCTCATAATGGCTTGCTTTATTGGATAGTGGATGATGAGATCTAGTTTCATATGTCCGTTCAAATTATTCATCTGTGGTTTAATAGTCTCAGTTTAGAATTTTCAAACTCTTAAAGGAGCTGTACGTAGTTTTTCTTCTTTAAACTATTCAAATAGGACCTAAAATTATCATTAGTGTCAGAAGAAAAAGCTCTGAAGTTCTGCCGAAGATGCCAATACATTGAATTGTAAAGATACGACCTGAGTTTATTTATAACAGACCAGCAGATTTATGACCACTAGAGGGAGTAGTGAGTCACTCTGGGGAAATGAGAACCATAAAGAAACAACCTTTACAGTCTGAGAATGTGACAACGTGATTAAAAATAGAAGTTGTTTTTTTTCCTCCATTGGTCTCAGCTTTAAATGAAAAGAATGGAGTTTGATACTGAAAGTGTTTCTTCTTCACGGGTGAGTTTGATTCTGAGCCCTACGGAGGTAAAAAGTTATTATGGGATGTTCTTATGTTTGTTGATCCACAGTTCAGACTAAACTGTGACTGTGATTCCAAACAGATCTTTAGAGCAGATACTGACAGCACAACAGATTTCGGTTTTTCCTGAGGCTGTTTTGTCTCTAAACAGAGCTAAGCTAACAGAGCAATAATGTAAACTATCAGCCGACGCAGCACGTGAACACTATAAGACACAGTGTTATTGATCGACCGTCAACATAAGCATGAGTTTTAATTTGAAGGACAAAACTTGATGATACCATAATACAGCTTTATACTGCAATCATGGAAAAAAATTATTAGACTGTCAAAAGTTATGCGATCAATTACCAACTCCTGTGTGTATCATGTGACTAAAACAGAAAAGAAAACATGGAATGAATAAAAGCACTGTTTTTGTCAGTACAATGCCATAGATGTTGATGTAAGAACTGAAGTGATTTTGGTTATTATCAAGAAAACATGGAAAATGGATAGATATCAGCTCTGAAATTAAACTATTATGAGCTGTTTTTGTTGTTTTCATTATATTTGTCCAAACAAATGTACCTTTAGTTGAACCAGGTATTAAAATGAACAAAAAATTGAAGAAACCAAGGGTGGTCTAATCATTATTTCTGTGATTGTATATTCAGTGAGTGCTACAATCTGTGGATAAATTGTTATATTTGGTCATTAGTGTGTTCTAGTACTAGACTCCCCCCCTGATTTTTACAGTTTTGAATATTAATACTACTTAGAACGGCTTTAACGCATCCCCATAAAAAAAGTTTCAAGGAAATTCCTCAGAAAATATGCCGTCAAAATGCAAGTTATTCAAGGGTGACATGAGTTGGTTTGGAATGCCCCCGTTACAATTCACATTAAATCTCATGACATCCCACACAAGAATATCTGGTTTGCAAATTTTTGGCATTCCCTACGAGCCGAAGGAAGTTAACGGAGAGGGAGATGCTGTGTTTTGTACCTTGAGCTTTTGTGTCTGAGCAGCGAGGCCGACGGGATTCATCATGGCGATGAAGATGGGTATGTCGCCCAGAGGACTGCCCACTCCTCCTGCTATGCTGATGCCCAGGGAGTCACTGGGACCTTTGGTGAACTCCACGGTTCTGACGTCCGGGTGCTCTGACGCTATCACGAGCCAAATACATACACACTTTAATATCTCCATAAGCTGTCGCAGTTATACACAACAAAAATCTAAATCTTACCAAGTGTATTTTTCTCATTTCTAGTCCAAATATCTCATCGCACTTAAAATACGACACAATCACCGAAAGAGTAATTTTTCAGTGAGATTAGATCTGGACAATCTTATTTCAAGAAATCTTACCAAGATAATTCTCACTTGTTCCATTGGCATATATGTGAGAATTAATAATTTCCAGATCTACTGTCAAAAAATAAGTTCTTATATTTGACCAGATGTCTTTGCATTGTTGTTTTTTTCTGAGTCTACTTTATTCCGATGCACCATGCAATGTGGATTTTTGACAAACTGACTGAACCGACGGAATCCTTACACTCCTGACTTTTACTGGGTTTGTCGGTGTCGGAGAGGAGGGGTCCCGGGTCTGAACAGGACTGAGGGCCCGCCTTGGAGCTGCCTGGTTCACTCATCTGAAACACAGGAATCCACAACTACTGCTGCTACTGCTGTTGTTGCTCTTTTCCAGGCTTGAATATCAGTCATTCCTGCACCCAAACTGTATGTAAAATATCCTTAAAGTCGGCGTCATCTCACCTGACTGCTTTGCGACAGCCGTCTTTCAGAGTGGAAGGGGCCGGCTTTGAACCTCCCCACTTCCATATTTATCGGCCCCACGCAGCACTGCAACACAAGGCAGAACATAATGAACACGTATGGACTCTGATAACAGTCCCACGTTGATACCGAGCAGATTTATCGTAACTATCAGCGTATTTTAATCGGGGGAATTACCTTCAGCAGTGCAGCTACCGCCTCCTGAGTGGCCGAGCGGACGTCCTCCCCGTTGACCGACAGGATCTGGTCTCCCTGCATCAGTCGGCCGTCAGAGTCCACCAATCCTCCTTTGACGATGTCCGACACAAACACTCCGGTGTCATTCCTTGTAGTAAAGATGAAAACACTCGTCAATTTTGTCTTTTTGATGCACATTATTGGTCCGACCCCCAGAAATGACCTCAAATATTTTCTATCTTTCTATTGCTTACTGTGAATATGTCGCATATGGAACCAGAAGCAGAAATTTTATATTCTATTATTAGGAAAATACTTGGCAACAGCTGCACGGTAATGGTTTTAAAAATAGCCAGTTTGGAATCTTTAATTTTTCTCGCACATACCCATGTTTTACTATCACCCCGTTAACGCAGGACTTGTGAATCGGTGGCGATTTGGAAATGAACACTGATGTCGGTCTCATGCAGCACCTTAACTTAACACAGGATCTGCAAAGTCTGTTTTTGATTTTAACTTAGTGACTTTAATCTCCGGTCGTAACATCAAGGGGCAGGTTCAGCATTTCCAGATCAGCCCTCACTGTAGCTGCTGTTCATGTTACCCACATCATAATTCTTTTATGTCTCTATGATGCTCTTTTCGGTGACTATACATGCTAGATCGCAGCGCACTCATAAAACTTTAACACCTCATCACCTGTGCAGCCTCCGTAGTCCTTGTCCACGAAGCGAGCTGAATAAATGCGCGAGGGAAACAAAAAATACTGCAGATACAACCAAATGTTGACTTATATTATCACAAGGCCTCTGTTGTCCGTAAATACACACATAATTTTTACTCAACATATTCCAGACATGCAATTTGTGTGATATTAACGTCACAGACAACCTCTGCATTCGATACAAATGACCTGAGGTTCACAGGTAACACTAGTCCCATGTGAATGGAGTTCATGGGGGTTGGGTTTTGATCCTTTACTACACCTGATCTGATCCAGTATCAGTACCTGGTGCCAATACTGATGTCACGGATGCATCTGCCAACTTGTACTCTATAGCCTGATGTTTTGATGGATTAGAAATGTGTAGTGATTCAACTTTAATCTTGCAGTCACTTTAATGAATACATTCAAAATTAAAACAGTATTCAGTTTTTTTTTCTTTTCCTGAGTTAGTGAGTAAAAATATAAAACTGTCCAAATGTAACATGACACAGTGTGACCTGGTAACTGTTGTAACTCCACAAACGTTCTGGCCCCGCCCCCTGAAGGGGAGGCAAGGGGTATTGTTTTGGGTTCGATTTGTTTGTTTCTGTAGCAGCAAAACTATTGGTTGAATTCACACCAAATTTAATTTATAGATTGCCAGTGACCCAGAATAGATTTCATTACATTTTGGGAAAAGTAGGTCAAAGTTTCAATTTAAGAATCCTTTAAATCTTTTTTTTTTCCCCATTTACTTATAATGGGCAAAATTTCACATGTCCATAAAAGACAGCAATTTTATTTCAATTTACTTCAAACTGGGCACATATATTGAGGCAGTTGGTATGCCAACATCACCACATACATAGACATGACATCAGTTGGATCCATGCCAAAACAAGTGGTGCCAGGTCATCAAACACATTTTTGTTGACCTTGACCTACATCCACCAAAATTTAATAGGATCTATTCTGGACCACTTCACACCTTTCCTGAAAATTTCACGGAAATTGGTCCGGTAGTTTTTCCGTCAAGTTGCTGACAAATAGACAAACGGACAGAAAAAAATGAACCAAAAACAATACCCTCGCCTCTCCTTTGGGGGGCGGGGTCATAAGCTGCAATATGTGTGAGGGGCGGGGTTTGTTGTCCCTGGCACCACTTGTTTGTAGGTATTTTTGTCAAGTGTGTAAAGCCAGGTCTCTAAGTTCTGTAGCATCATGCAATATGACAAGTTCAGTCGCAAAACTGTCATATTTAATCCAAAAGGGGATGTTAAAATTCTATTGAAACTTAAAAAAGAAGGAAGATACAAAACCCAAGCTTCAAATATCCCTCCAGAAACCGGTCGTCAGGGGTAACAGATCCGTATCTGCCTGCACTCTGTGTTTAACATAGTTATCTGTGCTCACGCCTCTGAAAATATAACTTTGTTCAAAATGGAAAGATAAGTTATCTTGAGCTCTGACCTTCCTGCACACGCACACATTTCGCTCATCTTCTGGTGCCAATCTCCACGTGGATAAAAACTCGCACAAGTAGAAGCCGTGATGCAACTCGATCCAACTCCATTGTCAGTGCCAGAGATACTTGGCTGTCACACCTCCTCACCACTAACTGCTAGCTTGCACTTTCCATTTTTGCTACGGATTTTAGGTTCTGTGTTATGTTACTGTCTTTTCCGTCTTTTTGAGCATTTCAGTTGTTTTTTCCACCCGTGCAGCGAAACCACTGTGACAGAAGTAGACGTTAACGACTACATTAAAACCTGATCTCCCTTGTCCAAACAGTTCAACCTTCAAAACCCAACTCTGGCCTTTTACCCTCCCAGAGCTGACTCTACTGCATAAGCCATTCCTGCGGTATATCCCAGGGGTGTCATCACTCAACTCCCTCCACATGCTTGACACCAATCTATGCGTTTCAACCTGTGTGCGAATCCTCTACAACAATAGGAGCCTGAGCCTGTCAATAATTTTCTGTCCATACGTTTCTTGTAAATCTCCCTCCGTGGCTTCAGTGAAAACATTTGCAGTTGCAGCAGAAAGTGAAGCAATGGTAGCCGCTGATGCCAAGTATCCAATGAAAAGCAATGCTCTTAACTGCTAAAAAGCACTTTTAATGATGATTTACCTGTGTGCCCGCGATCTGCATTAAAAAAAGGAAAGTGATTCCAGTCAGTACTTTCCACTTAAGTCTACTCCTACTTTGTTGAACTATATATATATTTTTTTGACATTTTACTGCATTAGGTAGAGTTACTAAAAATGCATCTCCATTACCTCCTTCCTACTATGCTCAGGCCCAGACCCTGGCCCGGTTTCTTGTGGAGCTCCACAGAGAAGGAGTCCCACAGGTCCTCCTCCTTGTACTGGGCTTCGTCCCTGTAGACCGTCAGACGGACTCTCTGCGGCGTCTGGCGAAGCACATTGATGGCTTCGTCATGGCTGGCGGCTCGCAGGTCAATGCCATTCACCTGTAACAAGAGGAAACGAGGGATTTAGAAGTGAGTACATCAGGGTTCGCACAGATTTTCAAGGTCAAATTCAAGCACTTTTAAGGGTTGTTCTCAAATTTTTCCAGCACAGCACCTTATCGCAGGGGTAAAATGTGTATCTGCAGAAATGTACAATGATGTACATTGTATTATGCTATAAAAATCAAAAATGTTTCATGATCGCAAAAAGTTTAGAAATTACAGGAGAACAGAGTTTTATCCCCCCAATATAGAGGATAATATTATAAGAAATGGTGACAAATGATACATGAAAGGTTAAATAGAGAGAAGTTAATTCAGGAACTGCCACAAAAATATGCTGAATACATTCATTTACAACCTTTACTGTTCTTAATTGACACTGTATTCTCATACATTTTCTTATATATCCAGTTGTAATTCAGGTACAAATTAAATAAACACAGTTTTAGAAATTATAGATTATGTCTTCCATGCTAAGTCATCTAAAATATTGTTTTAAAGACAAAATAAATCGACCCTGATGTTGACTTTCGCTCGACCAGGTCCTGTAGATAAGGTACTATCAAACTAAATCCATGTTAAAATGTGAAAATAAAACGCTGTCGGAGGCTCTGACTGCTGCGATATCTGGTCTTTGGATCATGACATGGAAATGATAGGGTGACGTTAGAACACTTAGCTTTAACTAGAGAGAAAGTCTACTTCCCACAGAAATCTGTGAGCGTCAGTGGTCATTTTTGAGGATCTGCGTCTAGTTTTAGACCACATTAAAGAAAGGGAAATGCCCCATTAGCTTTAGCCGTGGACATGTGAAGCAGCTAATGCAGTGGTGACTGGGAAAGGGCTCTTTTCACTTTTTTCCTCTTTTCCTCCCTGACCCCTTTTTTCTAAACACAGTACTTTGGCTTGGGGACAGAAACGAATAGCAGAGGGTAATTAAGTCATAAGGGTGTGTATGTGTGTGTGCATGCATGCGTGCCTTTCAATTCAGGTCTACTGACTGAGCTACCATAACTAAAACCCCTGCGCTCCGCCCCTTCCCTCCCTCTGCAGGGTCACAAGGAGGGCAAATCCAAGTTGAGCACCAATACTTAACCTGTCAGTGGTCGTAATACTTGGATGATTCACAGTGGTGCTGACTTTTCTCATGCATCTCACCCAATCCCTTCAGTACACTGTCTTAATGTCAGGCTGTTATCTTCTTCACTTCGAGCATCTCTTATGGTTGAGATACGCATCAATTTATCGCTTTGTTGTGCAGTATCAAATGATTCGATCGTGGGCCCAACTTATAAACCCAAGCTATCGCATTTAACGTCCTCAGGCGTCCCTCAGATACCGAAACGCGTTCAGCCTCTTTCTATCTAGGTCAAACGTAATGCTCATTATTCTGCGCCGCACCTCTAGGATTTGGTCTCCTGCCCACAGTCTGCCATCTTTCGAGGCGGCCCCTTCCTCATAAACCTCATGGATAATGATGGCCCCCTGGAGAAACACAAAACACAGAGTGAATGAAGAGGAGACAAACGAGGGAAAGAAACAGGTGACTGAAAGTAAAGGGTCAAAGTTTATTGGCGAGGAAATGAAGTGGGGGAGGTTGAATTATATTTTTATTTCCAAGTTGTTTTTTTAAATTTTTTTATCCGAGCTCATTACTTTTTGGGGGTATTCACTCATAACCCAAAGAAGGAGGAACTGCGTATGGTTCTGTAATTTTTTACATTAATTGGGATTATTAGCTCCTTTTTAGCCTGAACTGTCATATATTTGTGATTTCCAGTAGAGCCCTGGTCCTGGAGAGCCTCCATCCTGCATGTTTTAGATGTAACCCTCTTCAAACACACCTGATTCAAATCATAAGCCTATCATCAAGCTGTGCAGAAGCCTGATAACGAACGTCAGGTGTGACTGGAAGAGGGATGCATCCAAAACATGCAGCATAGTTACTCTTAACGACCAGGGCAGCAAAGCAAAAGTTAATTTGGAGCAAATAGAGGAAAAATTATAAGAAAGTGGAAAAATAGAGTACATAGTAGGAAATAAACAAACAAAAAAAAGGAATAGAACTTGCAGCTAAATGCTAATGTCAGCACGCTAACATGTTAGCTCTTGCAGGTTGTCCATGTTCATTAATAATTAGCACTAAACAACTTACTGCTGAGGATACTTTTTCAGGTAATTGAAACAAACCTCAAAAATAGATATAATTTTAAAATGATGTTAAGCTAAATGTTAGCATCGTCATGCTAATATGCTATCAGGGACAAAGTTAGCATGCTCACTGTTTACTATGTTCATTATTACTAATTAGCACTAAACACAAGTGATAGCTAAGGATACTTTTTCAGGCATTTATATTTGTATGTACATTAATACATAAATAATGACAAACTAGGAACTGCTTATGAACCTATGTCTCCATTAGGATAAGGTAAGCAAGTATTTAACTATATTTGTGTATTTTTCGTTTTGTTAAGAGAGTGGAAATGACAGCACAAATAAGAGTGAAAATGACTAAAACTTAAAATGTCATGTGGGAATGCGTAAATTATATTGGAAAAGAGATAAACAGGCTAAATGTTAGCATCATCATGCTACCAGTGACAAAGCTAGCATGCTAACTGTTTGCCATGTTAATTAATGCTAATTAGCACTAAACACAAGTGATAGCTTAGGGTACTTTACAGGTATTTATATTTATATGTATATTAATATATACATATTGACTAATAAATCAGGAACTGCTTATTTCAGTTGATGTTCACGTGAACCTATGTCTCCTTTAGGCAAGTATTTAGCTACATCTGTGTATTTTTCCTTTAGTTTCGGGTTAGAAATGACAGCACAAATAGATTAAAAATGACTAAACCTTAAAATAAAATGCCATGTGGAAATGCTTAGATTATAGTAGCAAACAGACAAACAGGCTAAATGTTAGCATCCCCATGCTACCAGTGACAAAGCTAGCATATTAACATGTTCATTACTGCTTATTTGAATTAGTCACAAATGATTAAAGAGCTCATTAGTTTTACCTGTTTCTAAAACAAATAAAACTAGAAACTACTGTAATAAAAGCATTAGTATATTTGACCTTTTCTTTTCATATGTTGCACAGCCTAAATGCTAAGTTAGTAGGAAGGTAACTAGTATTAGATACATGTTACACTTCTGACTTCCAGTGTTTGTCTTGGTGTATTTCAGTGTGAGTGTCATTTGGGTTCAGAGGTTACATTCCAGAGCGGGATATTGTCTGCTGTGGCTGAGGCCAGACAAAGAGCTGTTCCCCCAAGCCTGACTGAGCAGACAGAATGGATGGGCTGAGGAGAAGGGCAGGAGGAGGAGGAGGAGGAGGAGGAAGACTCTGACAACATCATTTCCTACATTCCTAAGCTGCCACGGTTATTTCAAACCTGTGTTACACCACCACCAAAGAAGCAAAGTGGGTGGCATCGTGACTGGCAACTTATAATGTCAAGCAACTGTATTATTAGTCATGCGTGACTGTAAATTATTGCAAATTTACAGTATATTTTTAACTGCCGTGACGACTAGGTAGTAATGAAGTCTGGGAGTGTTTTGAAGCTGACTGACAGTAACAATAGAGTAGCTTTTTGGGTGAAGTGATAGAGGCTAATGAGCAGATCTGTATTTGTTTTGTTTTGTTTCCTACCAGGAGGGTGTCGCAGCCCCCCACGATGCTGAGGCCCAGACCGGTGCGGCCCTTGGAGATGTCGATGGTGGTCTCACAGCCAGGGATGATGGGACAGGTCGCCGGGTCACAGGTCAATGTGGAAGGGGTGGATGAGCGACTCAGACCTCAAAGAAAGAAAGCAAAGAGTGAGGTACAGTTTAATAATATGTAACATCTACACAGTCTAGAATTTAGCCCATAAAGAGTGTTTTTTTTGTCAGAACTTCTCAATTATCATTATTTTTTTGTCTTTCCCAAGCGATTATTACCATTTATTATAATATAAAAGCTTAAATTTAAAAGTTATTAGACCAAATCAGAAAAAAAATTGCGAAAAAAAGACAAAAAATATATCATTAACTGAACATGAAAACATGTCTCCATTTACTGTCATTGATCAGTCCATGGGTTTGACTAGTGGATCAATATTGTACAAGATGAGTGTTTCCACATTCACTATGGAGCCTCTCAACATCCAAATGGGTCATATCTGATGACCATGAAAATATGCTAAATTGTATTTTATCTGAGTTATTTCCACGTGTTGATGGAATTAGTGGTTTGTCAGTTGTTACGCATTTTAGGTCAGTAGATATTTTGGTCTTTTAGCTCTTTAATCAGTGAACAGGTTTGTCTTGTCTTTGTATCTTTTAACATCTAAAACTGCAATGTTATGATTGTAAATGATAAAAAAGCTGCAGAATTATATAGTTCGATACCAACAAAAATTCAGATGAAGTGTCTCGGACTGCTGTCATTTATCAAACTCCATGGGTTTTACTGGTGGGCCAATGTTGTAGAAGATGACGATGTTTCCATGGCAACTACAGAGGCTCTGAACGTCCAAATGGGTCATATCTGATGACCGTGAAATGATGATAAAACTCCATTTTACTCTAATTATTTCCATGTATTGAT
>JAPTYQ010000011.1:15007229-15018956 GCA_029814465.1 Ostorhinchus cyanosoma
TTCCGCGACTGTATTTGCTCATTTGCGTGCCCGTTGTTTGGATTGTTGCAGGTTTTGTTGAAGTTTTAACTCATGTTCTTCTATTACATGGATGTGTAGCGTGTGCATATCACTACAAGTGTCACATAATGTTACCATGGCAACATGTACGGACCTGTGGCTGCCCCAAGTACTGGCTTAAGATGCTGCCACAGCTGCAGATTCACTCTGCCATTTGCATCATGTTTGTCTGTTGAAACGCTTGTGCATGCATGGAGTGTGTGTGTTGTGTGTGTGTGTGTTGTGTGTGTGTGTGGCCATCAGTGTTGTTGTACCTCAGCGTGGGGCTCCACCGTGTCTCCCTCGTGTTCTCTCACCGGTCCCACAGCCATCTGGTTCAGCGCCTCGGTGTTCCTGTTCCGCAGAGTCATAACTCAAGTAAATCGCTGCTCTGTTGTCCCAAAGTAAGATTTACGCGTGCTGATCACAGTGTTTATTCAGGGGGTCAGGAAAGGGATGCAAGTTAAGTAGAAGGTTAAGTATGATTCTGACAGAGACGGTTTGGAGACGTTTAAACACGTCTGATGGGAACATGATAAAGGGTTAATCTAGTATGTTAAGAGTCAAATGTCCGCTTCAGTAAACTACATACATCTTGTTTTGTTTTAAAGTGTTAAATCAGCGAAGTAGAGTAAGTTTAGCACATACATGACTCTGAATCAACTAAATGTTTAACCTGCTAAACCCAGGGCCATTTATTTCCAGTTGGAATCATTTCAGCGTGACACAAAAATGCATTAGTCGATAGCAGAAGCACCATTCCAGCAAAATCAAGTTATGATCAGAAAACAGCAAAGTAAGACAAAATTTGTAATATCTGCTTCATAAAACACCGATTTAGTTTTGCTGTTCAGTTAGTTTTAGTGTTGGAATAATATTTCGTGTTAGTGTTAGTTTAGCACTGCAAAGTTTGTCTCATCAGCCTGTTTTTTTTTTAAAACAATATATTTATTGACGTTTTTTCACATAGACTTATAAATATACACACAATTTAGTAACTATGTAGACCTGTGCCTCACTAACAAAGGGACCTGCTCCTGTATTGGAAAAATTACAAATAATGCACATACACACCACAAACTTCTCAGCCATAAACATCTGTCTACAATTTAATGCCCCGTTACAATTACAGGTATTTGAACTCATTAAGCCTGTTATAAGGTTTACACAACTGAATATTTATTCCTCTTTGTGGCCACTTGCTAAATCAATACTTTTATGGTCTGTTGTTTTATTAACCCATAAGGATTCAGTGTGACTTTTGTGGCAGTTCACAAATAAATTTTTCTCCCTATTTAACCTTGAAGTGATTTACCACCATTTTTAAAAATATTATCCTCTTTATTTGGTATTTCTTCAATAAAAATCTGGTATTTTCCCATATTAAATTCACTGATCATATAGATATTCATAAAAAACTCAGATTAAAGTTCATTATCATAATATCAGAAACAGAAAAATTGAGAAAAAGTAACTTTTTCAGCAAATATATCATTAGTTGAACATAAAACCACTACCAAAAATCCACTGTTCATTGATCCAACTCCATGGGTTTTACTGATGAATCAATGTTACAGATGATGACAGTGTTTCCACGGTAACTACAGAGCATCTGAACATCCAAATGGGTCATATCTGATGACAAACTGCATTTTACACCAATTATTTACATGGATTGATAAAAACTAATGGATCAGAAGTTATTAAACATTGTATACTGGTAGATAGTTTTGCTCACCAGTGATTGTTTGGGTCTTTATGGGTTAAATTATTCATGACATACACTGGACTCAGACTGTTACCTTGGTTTAAATATTAGCTTGTTGCAGATTGTGTTCCGTTGTCTGTCAGTTTGTTTTATTAAGCCTTTAGCTGATGATCTTCTGGTTACGTGGGTGTGTAGAATGTACGTATAGCTATAAGCGTCGCACAGGATTGTCATGACAACACAGATGGAGCTTTGGGCACTAGGAGCAACTGGGCTGATAAGAGAGTCTAGTGGAGTCTGGAACTACTCCATATGTGCCCTTCTGTTGAATTACAATAGCTCCCTCTGTTGGATTCTGAAATGCATTACACTCTTGAACTTTTCTAGGTCAGAGTTCTTTCAGCACAGATATCTCAAAGTTGCCATGTGTGCCCTTGTGTATTTTTACCTGATAAAGATGATTTTGACTTTGGATGGAGAGCTCTTTATGATGGAGGACGCGTTCTGGTGACTGTGCCCATAAAGGACCTGCCCATTGATCTGAAAGGACATAAAAGTAGAGTTATTACACTGTATAATCTATCATGTAGGCACTAATTTAATATTCATTCCACTCTGGTTGGATGTTAAGTTTTCTTATTGTATAATCAATACGTATACCTCAAGCAGCTCGTCTCCGACAACCATGCGTCCATCCCGACCGGCCGCCCCACTGGGGTCTATCCCCACGACGAACACACTCATGCGTGAGCGGTCCCTGTTCCCCGCCAGGCTGAGACCCAGGCCCGTCTTCCCTTTCTCCAGCTCGATCATGTGTAGAACACCTGGGAGGCTGCCATAGCGCTGGATTATGTTCTCTAAAAGAGGCAGGTGAAGTCATGGCAGACAGATGTAAGCTGACAATACTGCTCAGCCGTGCCAGGTTGCGTCTTAAATCTGGTTCTATCTCCGTTCATGTTACGCCGCTCAAAATAGACTCAAGGGTTTGGATTTTTTTTTTTTTTTTTTTTTTAAGATGCATGAGCACGAACAGGAAATGGTAAAACTTTCAAATGTCAAACTGCTGAATTTGTTCAACATTTACCTTTTTCGTCTCTTTGTCTCAGTCTCGTCTCTATTATTATCCTTTCCCTCTCTCACTCCAGCTTTTTGTCTTTCTCTCTGCACCTCTGCTGTCTCTGGTGTGTTAGATAGCTGCTGTTCAGACCAATGGGCTCCTGTTGTTCTGGGCTCCCTGCCACTGTTGAACCATCAGTCCTGTACTAATCTCCACAACTCACCTCCCCAGGCCCAACCTCATCAATCTTATCCCCGCAGGATGGGCACACTCTCCAACACACACACACAACTCAACACAGTCCCAGTTGTGCGTAGGTTGGAAATCTGTCCTTTATGCTGGTTGCCTGAGTTGAATGTGACTGAATGTGACCCGTTCTCCTTGAAGCTGTGAGTGTATCCGACAGTTCGCATTACTCCGCCTGCAGGCTGCTAATAGATTAATTGGGACATTGAGTCCTTCAGGTTTTGCTGAGGTGCAACCACCTAAAGAATGTGAATTACTACTCTTTTATATTACAGACCCAAGATAGATTCACGGGCAAAGCAGGGCTAATGTGTAACTTGGACAACCTCTAGTGGCGGTTTAATGATAATGCATGACTCAATTGATTTTATTTAACTTTATATG
Source organism: Ostorhinchus cyanosoma (assembly GCA_029814465.1). Taxonomy (NCBI): domain Eukaryota; kingdom Metazoa; phylum Chordata; class Actinopteri; order Kurtiformes; family Apogonidae; genus Ostorhinchus; species Ostorhinchus cyanosoma. Next base: position 15,010,664 of record JAPTYQ010000011.1, read on the forward strand.
TTGCAAAAACCTTGAATTTCTCATGTAAGCACTTGCGATAGGTTCATTAACTCTTAAAATGAGCCTCGGTTAATAAATGACAACTATAAGAGGCCAATATAACCTTTTTACCTCTTTAGTGTAGTTAACAAAATGCGATCACACCTCTACACAAAGAGAAATGAGACTCACTCCAGTTGTATCCAAACTCATCCTCTTCCTCCTCCTCCTCCTTCTCCTCCTCTGCCTCGGTAGGTTTGCCAGGAATCTCTGTCAGTGTGTCTGTATCAGTCTCTCCCACATGGGGCACCACTGGCAGGGGGAGGACAGCGCTGGTGGGAGATGCCTTCGCCGCTTCACGCTTCGCCAGCTGTCACGCCACAGATGGAGTCGGAAAATTGTCATTAGTGGAAGGTAAAGAGAACGATTCTGCATTAAAGTTGGAATCAACTTTGAAGGCGTACAGGGATAGGAGGGCCCTTAAGAGCTGTTGATGGAATCAACAGAAGCCATTTGCTCAGTTTACATCACCAGCCCCGCTAGATTTTGTAGAATATGTTAGTTCTAAGATGAGAAATAAATTAATAACATAAAATTTGATGAATGGTTCTACGTAGATGCCAAAGACTCCAGCTGATTCATTTTAATCAGCCCTTATAAGCTGCAAACTGAAATGATCCTTGAATATTTCAGCATTAGGTGCATTTACACTTACCTGCTAACCACACATTAATGCTGTTAATTACAGCGTTTTGATATGAAGCCAGTCTGCAGATTTCATCCCAAGCAAAAGAGCTTTCATCCAATTTTGGAACGAATTCCTACTCTGATCATGTTTTAAAGTAAGACACAAATCAGAGGACATAGAACAGAAAAGACGACAGAACACACTGATTCCACAAAATGCAAGAGGTCGTCGACACAAGAGGGAGATGTTATGACATGTTATACGTGTATGCATGTGCAGAATATTAGGATAAAGTCACTGTATGATGTATGAGCTGGGTCATACATACCTGTACATGCATACACAGAAATAGAAAGTGAAAAGCACAACACCGAGACCCACAAACCTTAAACGGGGTAGGAGTGAAAGGGTTAGTTGGGGAGAGGCGGAGGAAAAGTCTACTGTGACTGTCACCCTCCTACAGAGAAGAGACAAACGGCAACAACTTTAGAAGACAACACATTTCTGACAGAAAACTAGATCTATTGACATCACTTTGACATATACCACTGTTTCCCTGACAATACATTCACTCAGCGGTGCATGGCCTCTAAAAAAAAAAAAAAAAACCCCAATTGTTTGCAGCGAGTTTTGGTTTGAAATATCCTCGTCTTTCAAACACAGTTCCTATTGAGGGAGGTGACACTTTGAATGTGAAACTACAAATATAAAACGTTAATACAAGCTGTCAGAGGAGGATAATTGAAAAGACCAACCTTGTCCTTGTTGTCCCTTGTTACAGCTGCAGCTCGCTCCTCGCCGGAGTCTGTTATCGATGACTGTTGTATAAGAAAGACATGAAAGTAAAGAACTCTACTACGGATCAGACGCTCACAATAAGGAATTTCACATTAATTTATGTCACGTAAGAAGAGGAAATTCGTAATATTTACTCCAGAGTCGGCAGATGATGAAGGATACTGTATCATAATGTGGGGATAGTCACCCCAAAAATATTAACAAGTTAAAACAAAGTGTTCAGAATGTCTAAAACCACTCTCCTGCACCATATGTTGCCATAAGATGCCATCTGTTGTACATGTTAATTTTAAAGCTTAAGAGATATTTGATTTTCCCTCGATGAAAAACTTTTTGTTTACAAGTTTTACAAGCTTATATATGGGGAGTCTCAGTCACATCAGACTTAGAACTAAAACAGATGCACTGGCACCGAGTGAAAAAGCCTCTCCAGCAAAACATGTCTATCCAAGACTTGACCGTCTCTATCCAATGATTGAGCTTCAAATGTTTTGCCAGAAAGCCTTGCATTGTGAGGAAAGTATACTGCACTTTATGGTGGTTCACATAATGGCATTTGTCAAGTTGACTTCTTTACACTGGCAGTGAGAAAGTTGTTGCAATATTTCAGGGATAATTGGGGGGAAAATGGCTCTTCATAGCTGGCAACAGGAGGAAGACAAAATGCACCAGAGAGTAAAAGCTACTACTCTAGATTTTGATGTTTTCTTGCAGCGAGGGACACGGAAAAGCACCGGAGTGATATAAATAAAGGCAACATATGCTAACAGAGGTGGGAAAGTGTAGACTCAGACTGGGACTTCATTTACATTAAAGTGTACACATATACAGGAGTGAAAATAGAACAGAGTTTAGGATCATAAATTCATGTGGCATCCGGCTGCAGAGGTTTACCACAGTGGGGTTGTAATCCGTGCAATTGAGGAAAAACTTAGCTATAACTGCACATAACATATAAATTCTGCTTTGTTTATCAATTAGTCATGACTTGAAATGTGAAACAATCTGCAAAGTATCATCATTTCAGGGTTTGAACACATTTTTCAAGGTCAAATTCAAGCACTTTTAAGAGTCATTTGTGAATTTTTCCAGCATATCACTTTATAGCTGGAGTAAAATGCATATCTATAGAAATACATAGACTCGTGATAATTTTTTCCACTTTTTATCACAATGATGCACACTGTATTGTGCTACACACATCTAAAATTCTGTATCATAATAGTAAAAAGTTTAGAAAATAAAGAACACAAGGTTTTATCCAACAGATGGGAAGCCACTTGGCGCTCTTCAGGCACATTCAGGCTGAGCCAAAGATTAAGATTAAAAAAAAAAGTACCTGGAGTCGACCTGAGAGCACCTGCTAATTTTCTTTTTTGACATAAAGCTTTTTTTTTTCCAAAAACTGTACTGTACATAGCTTTGGTTTGGCATCTAACCCATAAGGACCCAGTGCTACTTTTATGTCCGTTTCCAAATGAAATATTCTCTATATTGAACCTTTCTTAAGGGATTTATCACCATTTATTAAAATAGTGCCCTCTGTCTTTTGCTTTTCATACTACAAATCAGGTATTTCATTTACTGATAATAAAAAAATATTCATAAAAACTGAGACCAAAGTTGAAGGATTTTATTTCAAAAACAGAGAAAACATCAGAAAAAGTGACTTTTTCAGTAAAATGTATCATTAATTAAACATAAACCAAACCTCTCCATCCACTGTCAATTGTCAACTTCATAGGTTTTAATGGTGAATCAGTGTTGGAATAGATGACAGTGTTTCCACGGTAACTACAGAGCCTCTGAACATCCAAATGGGTCATATCTGATGACCATGAAAAGATGACAAACTGTATTTTACACCAATTATTTACATTTATTGATAAGATTAACGGATCAACAGGTATTAAACAGTTTAGATCAGTAGATGGTTTTGATCGGTAATGGATGTTTGGGTCTTAATGGGTTAATATTACAAGCATTGCAAGCACTTAAAAAAATCAAGCTCTTTTCAACCCTCGAAAACACAGCATTTTCAAGGATTTCAAGCACCTGTACGAACCTTGTCATCTGCCGTATTCTGAGATGCCCCAGTGTGGTAAACGTGACCCCAAACTTCACTAAAACTCTTAACTAAGTCAAAACACACCCACACAAAAACACACACTTGCAGCCTCTCTTTCGTTCCCCCCTTCAGTCATGCAGTGCAGCACATTGTTAAAACAATTTGCACAAGTCAGAAGAGTACAGGTCAAGTGAAAGGCAACGGCAGGCCGACTCAGACAGAGGGTAGCTTTCTAACCTGAGGGAGTGCGGGTGCTAAGTAGGTTTGATTAGTGCAGCAAAGGCGTGACCCACGGTGGCTATTTAGCTGCAGAAAGGGCAGGGGCGGCTTCTAAAAGCAACACACAGCACCAACAAGCTGACAACATGACGAATATTTAATATGACGGCTGAGCCTTTCTGACAAAATTGAATCAGAGGCCATCTGGGAGGAGGAGAGGAACAAAAAAAAAACTGAGGAGTATACGGAGGACAGAAACACCTCCGGTTTTTATTTAAATGAGTAACCATTAAAGAAGCGCTTTCCTTGAGGACAGCCGTTTCCTCCACAGCCACAAAAAAAAAAAAAAAAATCAGAGCAAAGCCTCTTTCTCTGAAATAGTTTAACAAAATGTTTCAAAGATTCCTCGGGGCTACTTTGAGATTATTCACTGCTTACAAGAGACGGATTTGAAACTTAAAGGAGAGCAGCATGGATATACTATTATTAAACTCTCTGGGTGGCTACCAGTGGCTGCATTAAAAACACTACTGACCTGCCTGTAGCACCGACACATATCAAAGTGACCGATCAGCCTATTTGTAGGAATTTCATCTCAGCTGAAAAGAAGCCTTAGCAATTCCTACCATTCATTTTTTTTTTTTTTTTAATTTATTGTGATTGTGAATAATTTCCTCTTTTACTTTCCCATTGTGTAGCTGATGATTGGTGCCTTCAGAAAAAAAAAAAAAAAAGCAGTGAAATTCGCAAACCTGTTGTTAAACTGCCATAGGATATAATTTCAATACCCGCAGCATAGAGACTTCCTGACAAAAACCGACGCAACTACTTGTTGACCCATTTGATTAAAAACAACACAGCGGGTCGTGTTATTCTAACCGTTATTTTTGCACCGCGGCTGAACGCAGAACAGGACGCCTGAATGTAAAATAACCGCGCTTTTTCTTTTCTTTTTTTTTTTCCTCCCAGAAGGAACCTCCAATTCCAGTTTGTCTTTATTTCAAAGTCAAAAATGCACTTTAAAAGAAGATATAAAGGAAGAGGAGGCGGTAGGGAGATAATGCAGGAAAGATTAAGAGTGATGGATAGCTGATGCAACAGAAATAAGAGACAAAAAAGGGAAAGACAGATTACCTGACATGTGGGATGTGGCATGCATGTGAAAGCGGTGAAGGGTTTTTCTACTGCAGGCGATGGAGCTGGGCTATATATTGACTCAGGCTGGGAAAGCAGTGTGGAGGAACAGAGATATTTGAAGTAGCTGTTGCTAAAAATGAAGAACTATCAAGGCAGTGTACTCCCTTTTCTCAACTGATAAAGAAAATGGACTATGAATAATAACACAGCATCTTAAAATGGTAACTAAAAGTACTGATATATCTCAAAATAATGATTTAGTTTCTCAAAGTAATCGATTCTTTCTCAAATAAGCGACTAATGATGTAAGCGTAACTAAAATGAATTAACGCTATGGAAGCCCATTGTCACCACTGTAGTGAAAAAAAAAAAAGTCATATTGTATAAATCATTTATGTTAATGTAAAGAATGCATGTGATTTGTAATGTTTAATGTTTAAAGTTGAGGCTAAAGGGACTTTAACTTCTCTTTTCATGGCCAACAACGTATTTGTTATGCTAGCATGCTAAGCTAACTCCATTGTTTGCAGACGATGCAGTAACATGTGGACACATTTTGTGTTAAACACTCTCTGTCATGTAAGCAGAGTAACTTATATGCATGTATTTTATCTATATTTAAGTAGGTATTTATAAGCACTTGAACATTATGTCTAACAAAATTTGTGTCAAATGTCAAATTACTGTCCGGTAACACGTGGACTTGAAACGGACATCAATCTTTTAAGCTTGAAAACATGCGGAAACTGATATCAAGTAGGACAAAAACCTTTTAGATACTATGTTCAACTATGCTGAAAATACATTTCGGTGTAAAATATTGAAAAGTTTCTGTTTTATTGACATGAGAATGTGGTAATGCGTGGACAGGTTGCCATAGTAACATGTGGTTGGCTCTTTACCATTGTATGCATCGCCCAAAATGTTGACTGACTTTTTAAAAATAACAAGCCAGATATAATCACAATGATTTATTTAATGTATTTAACACTAACATGGTGTTGTAACAGGATGTGTCGATGTGATGGTATCCATGGCGACACGTGATAGTTTTTCAAGCTGTGACATAGAACGTGATTTACAGCCGTAATTACTGTAAATCACTGTTAATATTTGAACATCGAAGCTCGGAAAAACAGCTTCTCGTTTCTACAGCGACGTAAAATGGTGTGGGGTCATATTTATAGTTTTTTGGGCAGGATAGAGCTGCAGGAGGAAGGTGTGTGTTTTTAATATTGTGGCATTTTTGAGCTTCTTTTGGATGTAAAATACCCTCATTAACTTGTTAAAAAATAGGAACAATATGGCCCCTTGTAAAATAATGAGACACTTCCTCCAAATTATGACTTCATATCTCAAAATAATTACTCATTACCTAAAAAAATTATACATTAATTTGCAAGACCGTGTCATTATATTTATATATTAAGCCATTATTTTGGATTTTTTTTTTTTTCATCAAACTGACAAATGGGTTTCCATTGGACATGAATTGTTGGCAATAATTGAGTTTGTTTTTCCTCTGTGATGAGCTGTTTAATAAGCAACCAGATTTTATTTTATTTTTTTCCCCAAAAAACCCTTGTGGGAATATGTCGTAGGTAACAATGCGTGAAGAGTGAGTGACGATCACAAATCTGAAACTGGAGCCACGCCAGTAAGAGCCCCAGCTGGAAACTACTTAGTCATGCCTTAAAAAGCCTGAGGGCACTTTCAGACAACAAACAGTGTTTTTTGACGCGGTGATTTTCAATGAGTATCACACTTTTTAGAAGATAAAAATTGCAAATATATTTAATATGCCATGCAGGGTTTGTTGTTGCTCTCATAAAAAGATTTCGAGATGTAAAACAGGGTTTGTGTATTGTACGTTTTCAGTCTTGAAAGTGCCCTCATCGGCCTGTGGATAAGCGTTGAACTTCAAACTGGAGGAGAAGAAAATGTCGAGAGACAAAACTGAGCTTTAGATGAAGTGGGGGGTGATGCGAGTGATGCTGTTTTTTTTTTTTATTACCCTGGGTCTGTGGATGATGCTCTGGACCAAGAAGGAGACGGGGTTTCCAGCCCTGCGTATGGCCTCCACTGCCTCCTCATGACTAGCGTCTCTCAGATCCACTCCATCCACCTGATAAAGACAAATATTAAAAAAAAAAAAACCAAGAATGCTCCTCGTTTTAATCCTGTAACCCCTGAGAGATTGTGGTTTTGCTTTATTGTGTGTTGTAGGTTCAAAATAGGGTGGAATAACAGAAAAAGACAAAAACAGGAAGTGAAATTTGACAGGTTTTTACTAAATAAGACACTCAGAATGTGCGTCAATAACAGATTTAGGATGTTGAACATGAAGCAACATTAAGTATTTGGATTTAGGCCAGTAGTTTTTATTTTGGAGCTTTTTTTTTTTTTTTCTAAATCAGTCCAGCTGCTTTTTGGCACCTGGTTGACAGCAGGTAGATCACAGGTCTCAAACATGTGACCTGGGGGCTAAATCCGGCCCACTAAAGCGTCCAGTCTGGCCCATGGGATGGATTTGTGAAATGCAAAAATTATACTGATATGAATCATTTTAGTTCAGGTTCCACGTACAGACAAAGTTAATCTCAGTAAAATACTATCATAATCTATAAATACAACTCCAAGTTCTCATATTTTGTGTCATTTTACTGTATTTAACACAAAAACCAACTATCATTTCACCAAAAAGCAAATAATCTGGAAAAAATATGAACATTTTAAAATGTCTGAAGTGCAAGTTTATCAATATTCTGCCTGTTATTAAATGTTTTATGTATTTTTTTTGATCCACTGTGATCTGTAAGTTGTAATTCACATGTGTAAATGCTAAACTGAGATGTAATATTGTTAAAATTGCACTTAGTTTTCTTAAGAAATTTCAGTTCTTGTTATATTCACATTGTTTTAAAGGATAGTTGGTCGACGTAAACATTTTCATCGAATAATTTTCCTTTTTTTTCTCTGTTCTAAAACACAGAAGAAAGTTTGGATTTGACATTATTTATATATTATTATGTTATTATTTCACTGGTCTTTCCCACTTCAGTGCAAATTGAGCTTAATGTGGCCCCTGAGCTAAAATGCATTTGACACCCTTGAGTTAAATGGTCAAAACTTGGTAAAAACACAGTAAAAAAATAAATAAATAAATAAAGGAAACACACCACAACACTGTAAACAGTAAAAACAAAAAAATTAACAAAAAAAAAAAAGTGAGTCGGTCTCACTCACTGCTTTGTGTTTTGAGTAAATGGAATTTTTTATGAATATTTAAAACAAATCGTACATTCAAACGCTCACCACAGGCACATGAGGGGTTAAAGTGTTAACATCTACCAAAGAATAAGATGTGGACGTATTGATCTGGTGTCTCGGCTCTGTGATCTGAA
>JAPTYQ010000011.1:15020301-15030767 GCA_029814465.1 Ostorhinchus cyanosoma
GTTTTTTTCCAGTGTGTGGCTTTGAACTGTAGCTCAGGGTTTTGGTTGATCATCAAAAATCTAAAGTAAAGCTGTGTTTAAAACACATTACCCTTAGTGCAGTACAGTACATTGCTCCGCTTCCATGCGTGCCTTTCCGTCGGTTCGTCCAAAGTGCTGACTGCAGGTAATAACACACTGACTATGGATAAGTACCTCATACAGGCTGAACTACCCCTGGATGTGAGTGGGACTGCATTACAAGGCTTAGAAAGACATACTTTGAAGGTGGAGCTGGGACCGGAGCCTCTTCAGAGAAGATATCATCTTTAGCCTGCTCTCGGCTGGCCTTGTATTCCTCTAAATATTCTGCTGGGACATATGTAATGCTGGAAAAAGACACACATAGGTTCCAATGAGTTTCAAACCAATTAATTTGGCATTCTTTTTTTTTTTTTGTTTGCCCCAGTGGCATTATATCCCCTTCCACTATAACTTCTTAAGCAATTTGCCAAAAACAGAGAGGAGCTGGCATTCATCTTATGCAACAATATGAAAACACTTAGACTACCATCGTTTTCATTGATTTTCTAAGCTGCTCATTTACATTCGGGCCCTTGTTTTATTTCCTCTACATCTACTTCAATAGTTACTCTAATTCCTCAAGGAAATGTAATCGACAGCACAAGACTGAGATGGAAACGAACAGTTGCAGAGATTGATTTACCTTTGATCAAAATTCTCAGGTTTAATTTCATCAACTGTCAACTGTGCATGTGACACATCCGTCGTTAATTAATATTTCACTAAATTTTGCTTTGCCGATGGTAGCGAAAACTAGCCGACGGCTTCTGACATCCACTTAGAGACCCATTTCCGAGCAATTCACAGTGAAGCTGATTGTGAAGGGCACATTAACACAAGGGAGTGAGGCTGACAGATCTCCAACAGATGGGTTGATTTGGTGTAGAAACATGATGGCATGTGGACAGAGAGGAAAATGAATCCCAGAGAAAGAATAGAGCAGATGAGTCAGTCCATGAAGAACACCACAACATGCAGCCAGTGACACAGCACGACTTTTAACTGCTGATGTTAATATAAAACATGAGTGTGTTAAGGTTATGACGCAAAACATTCAGAAAATAAGCTCCATGCCAGACACGTTAGTTAGTAGGTGAAGTTCAAGAGGGGGTCATGCAGTCGGTTAGGATTTATCCAGATCGTTTATCTACCAAATGCATGTTAGGATGTTTGCGGATACATTTTTAGACATGACAGTTAATACTAGAATGTAACATCGCTTCACAGAACAATGTCGATATAAAAACAAAGCGTCCTTGTTAAATCTTCTTTGATTTTCTGTTTGTTTTTTTTTTTGTGTTTTTTTGTTTTTTTTTAACCAGTATCAACAACACCAAAACTCCGCTGCCAAACCCCCGCTTTTTCCACTCTTGCTCTGGATAAAACTTTTGCTAACAGACTGCAAGAAGCCCAGCAGCAGATGGAGAGAATGAGAGGAAGGAAACCAAGAACCAAGATGGCAGCTCCGTGCCAGATCACCACCAGCGTGGAAGTTAGTCATACTCACACATAAAATGGGCACAGATCGTCCTCAGGTGTACAAGCAGATCTAGAATGTGAAGAGTTGGCTTTTATGCACCGAAGCTAACAAACTGCCCAGTTTAGTTCATAGCAAGCACAACTTTAAAAACACCATATTCAGTTTACTTTAAGGATAATCCCTTCTTCTGTACTGGAGTATTATATGTGTGTGTGTTTGTGTTTGATGAGATTTGTAGAGTTGTATCATTCCGAAGTTTGTTTTTTGCTTTTAAATAGATAAAATAGCACTTTTTTTTCTCCAGTATTTTCCCGTAATTTTACCTATCGCAGGTTTAACACCGAGTTTTACATCTTTTTCTGATACAACTGAGCTGAGACCTTGAGGCTCAAAATATTCCGATTTACAAAAGCTCTACAAGTCTTGCAGTTCTACGACAGAGAGCAGTACAAAATATATCTGCCTTTTATTTTTCTAATACAATCGTAAGACCTTGGGTACAGTATTAAGAATGTGATTTTTTTTATACTATCATACAAAGAACCTAAAATTCTCTGCTTGCAATGGCTTTTCTAACTCACCCAGGCCTCCTGGTTCATGTCATGCTTTTTTCATGGAGAAAAAAAAAAAAAGAACTTTAAAAAGTGAAAACTGGTGGAGGGGATTCTAACAAATAACTGTTTTCAGAAGCATCTCTTTACATGGATATATGATGTAAATTATCTTTAAGCTTTCTTGGATGTTGAGTGCAGATGTCTACCCAAACCAGTAAAAACAAATAAAAAGTACTGAATATTGGTTGGTTATGATTGTGTTTGGAATATTTATCAGATTAACTCATAAAGACCCAAACAGCCACTGGCAACCACCTCCTGATCTAAACTTTTAATAACTCCTGAACCCCAAGATTTATTAATACGTTGAAATGATTGGTATAAAATGCAGTTTGTCATCTTTTCATGGTCATCAGATATGACCCATTTGGACGTTCAGAGGCTCTGTCGTTACCGTGGAAACACTGTCATCTTCTACAATATCGACTCACCAGTAAAACCCATGGAGTTTGATAAATGACGGTGGATGAACACACTTGATTTATGTTCAGCTATGATAGATTTTACTTTTAAAAGTTACTTTTTCTTCAGTTTTGTGTGTTTCTGATAGAATAAACTTCAACTTTAATCTGAGCTTTTATGACCTTCTACAAGATCAGTGAAGTAAATGTAGGAAAATACCAGATTTATGTTGGGAAAAAAAGCAAAATACAGAAGATAATATTTAAAAATATGGCGATAAGTCACTAAGGAAAAGTAAAATATAGAGAAAAATTGAAAAAAAAAAAAAGTGCCACAAAAGTAGCACTGGGTCTTTATGGGTTAATGTTCATGTAAAGTTGTTAATTAACTTGTAGTTCAATTCACCAAATGGCATCATTTTACATAAGTAATACAGCTTCTGAACGTGTAAATCTTATTATTAATATTTATGCTATTACTGTTTGTCCTATTATTAACTCTACTCTTGATGTGGTTTGTATAATCCAGACGTGTACTGGGATTTTCGACATCACAGATTCAATCACTGAAAACATTTCCGAAAAGGATGCAGCTGCGTGTCCTCCGTCCTCTGCAACGAAATGAACTTCCACGTCACAATCAAGGAGTCAGGAAGGTGAAAAATAGGAAATAAGAGCCTATAATTATGAGGAAATTTGGCTGTGAAACAAAAGCAAAGACTAAAAAAGTATATGGAACAGAGCGTTAGAATCTTACAAGGTCCAGTGAATGGGCAATTTTTACATAATTCTGAAGAAAAACCATGACATGAACTGGGAATTCTAGATAGGTTGACATGGAATTAACCTATTTCATATTACAGCTATCACCTGAAGAAGATGGTATGCAAATGTAGTGTTGACTGGAACAAAAATCAACAAATATGAAGATACAGAGGCGGCAGAATAATCACAACACGGATCTGAAAACACTAAGAAAATTAATCATAGAGGAATTTGTAAACAGTGATTTATTTTTTTCTTTTCTTTTTTTGTCTTGTTGAATTATTACAGTTACTCCTCACGCTGACGCTGGTATCACATGAATGCGCTTCCTGCATAATCGTCTACTCTATCTGCAGATAAGGAGTCATTTGGCTGTCTCTTACCCCAGGTCTGGTCCGATGAGGGAGTGTCTCCGGAGCATGGCGCGGGCCTGAGCGTTGGTCAGGTTGGCCGTGGGTTCGCCGTTGATGGCCAAGATCAGATCGCCGACGCCCAGACGTCCATCGCGGCTAATGGATCCACCGTGGATGATGCTGCGGACCAGCATCCCTAAACCGTCCTTCATGGCGCTCACTGTCATCCCTTTAAGGTACATCACACAACACTGTTAATTAAAACTTAAAGGGTGGAGTGCAACATGTTTTCCTGGAGCATTTTTTTTTTTTTACTGTATTGCTTAAAATCCCCTTCACACCCCGATTACAACCAATTAATTAAATGCTCTAACACAAAAAATGTAGTCACCTATGGAACGGACAGGACTGAAAAAACAATCATTTTAAGCGCCCACTCGAAATGATTGAATGCTGATATGTCAATCAAACTCAACTGCCATTCGCCCCTCCCCCCTCTGCGTGGCCCCTCCTCCATGAATCGTGCGTTCTCAGAGGCTTGGAGCACTAGTACAGGAAATGAACGCAGAGCTGAGCTAGTTATGTTAATAATATGAGGATGTAAAGTTGACTGGAAAATAAACTTGAAGTTTGTTTCCCATTATCTGCAAAAACTCCCTCAGAATTAACAACACTGTGCCATATGTTCTGTAATTTCCAACCCTCTTATGTAACAGCGCTGGGAGTTACTTCGACTAATAACGTGGCGTACGTGCACTCTGTTTAGTAGAGAATTTTACATTATGATGAGGTCAAATGAACTGTGAAAAAGACCTAACAGGGCAGCCGTTTCCAGAGACGAACAAATACGTAACTTCAATATTACTAAAAAGTAAAAAGACGCTATTTGCAATGTGGCACTGAGGATTTTAAATGGTGCCCTTATAATGCCTATTTGTTTTAGAAGTTAAAACTTAGTATTCGCAGAGCCAGTAGCAGCCCCTTGGGCAGGTTTTGAAATGCAAATGCCCCGCGCAGCAATGGAATTACCCTTTCAGAGTGGGAAAACAGCCAAAAATTCTTTTCTATCATTTTGCTTCAAATCTGGCATTCATAAAACATGACACAGAAGTAAAAGGCCAGCATTCCTTTCAGTCCCGCGAACCCATTAACACTTCTGTGAGAACGGAGGTAAAATAAATGAAAGAACAAATAAAAGAACGTGAAGAAATTAACACAAACCCAGGCTGGAATTGCCCTTGACAACTGTGATAGTCCTTTCAAAACTGCTCCCGGAGGTCAGCGCTTCCTTGTCTTCATCTTCTGCCGATTCTTTCACGCCAGCCTCCTCGTCCTTGAGGGTGATAATTCAACACAGTTATTCATGAAAGCAAAAAAGAATGTAAGGCCGAATTCCAAACAAAGCCGTGGTCTCGAGAGACAGAGAGAGAGAGATGGAGAGAGGAAGAGAGGGAGGCTAGGTGTAACGAATTGGCTGTGGAAATGAATTTAAAACAAATAAGCTTAGAAGTTTGTTTATCTAATATATGAAAAGAGCCTCATGTCTTTGTGGGGAAGAGGTTAGATGTTACTTTAAGAAATGAGACTTAAACGAAGATCATGGCTGATTATTATGTTTTGCTTTTGTAGTTGTTTTAAAGCACCGGGATATTTTACTGATGTTTGAAGGGTAACAATACTTCTTCACTAGAACCTGCTGCATGTTTATTTAACCCATAAAGACCCAAACATCCACCATCTACTGAAACTGTTTAATCCCTATTGATCCACTAATAAATATGAATAGAAATAATTAGTGTGGAATGCAGTTTATCATCAGTTCGTGGTCATCAGATATGAACCGTTTGGATGTTCCGAAACGCTGTAGTTACCACGGAAACGCCATCATCTTCTACAACATCGACTCACCTGTAAAACCCGTCGGAGCTTGAACACACTGGGTGTTTATGTTTAGTTAACGAAAGGATTTTAACGGAAAAAGTCGGTATTTGTTCTGTTTTCTCTGTTTTTGATCAAATAATCTTTGAATTTACTCTGAGCTTTTACGAACATTTACACGATCAGTGAATTAAATACAGGAAAATACACGATTTGCACTGAAAAAACTCAAAATAAAGAGGATAATAATGCAATACATGGCGATAAATCACTTAAGAGGTTAAACATTGAGGAAAAAAAAACTCATTTTGGAGCTGATAGAAATGTCACACTGGGTCCTTATGGGTTAACATTTTACATCCCACACAAACTGTATTACCTTCATCAAAATCTGTATATCTTCAATATCCCCAAACGGAACGGGGGCCTCTTTGGGAAAGTGAAGCGACTCCACAGGTTCCTCTAGAATATCACTTCTGGTTCCCATTTCAGCGAACGGGCTGTATGAGTTGGAGCGATCCGCCGGTTCTTCATTGGTGGAGTGCGGCGCCAGGTACTGACCGGAGCTGCTCAGTATGGTGTTAAACGCCAGAACGTGACCTCTCAAACTTGGAGAAGGGAAAGAGGCCGACGGCTCCAGGGAGAACGGCGTCACGCTATCTGCCAGGCCCGTCGGTGGCGCAAGGCAAGGATGCTCATCCAGTATGTCCAGGCGAGCTGTCAGCTAGAGGAACACAAAGCAGAACAGCTGAATGAGCGCTACACTCTGTTAGACAATTACCCAACAGGGGGAATCCATCTTTCCCAGTAGCCTTTCTGCCCTTCTTGTAATGAGCCATAGAAATGCCATCAGCGGCCAATGGAGAGCAGCACATATCACCAGTCATCTTCAATGTGTGGTTTTATTCTAGCAGGATTTAACCCATAAAGACCCAAACATCCGACAGGTGACCACAACCATCTACTGACCTCAAATGTTTAACACCTGCTGATCCATTCGTCCTATTAATACATGTAAATAATCGGTGGAAAATGCAGTTTGTCATCTTTCCATAGTCATCAGACCATAGTTACCATGGAAACGCCATCTTCTACAACATTGATTTGCCACTAAAACCCTCTTGTTTGATGACCGGTTAAGGATTTTTTTTTGTTTTTTTACTAAAATTGTCAGTTTTCTCAGTTTTTGATATTTAATCTGAGCCTTTATGAACATCTATATGATCAGTGAATAGAACGTAATAAAAAAAAAATACCTGATTTTCACTTAAAAATGCCAAATACAGAGCATTAATATTAAGGGGGGAAAAAAATGCGATAAATAACTTCAGGAAGATTAAAAATACAGGGAAATTTCATCGTATCAAATTATCTACGGGTTAAGACTGGAATGGACTGGCGATGGATCCAAAACAGAAGATATGTATGAATTGTTAGCATGGATAGTCCATTCCGGAATTAGTAATCCACCTTTATCATGTCTCTGTTACTACCTCCAGAGGCGTTACAAAGGTGGGACCAAAGGATCCCACCATTTCCTTCACGCAAACGTCGTTCCGGGAAATAAAAGGCGAAATATTCCCGTTAACAGAAGTGCTGTGGAAAAGGGGTTATTAATGCCTTGCAGACTGACGGGGGTTTATTTGCTCTGCAACACCCAGGTGACCTTTTGTATTTGACTGTCAACAGGTACATGTATACCAGGAGGCATCCACAAAACATCATCTTAGATAACGTCAACAAATCTGCAAAAGCTGGTCCACCGGTTACTGTCACTGAGGCAGATCTCAGATTTATCAACAGACTCCCAGCTTCTTCAGAGCGGTCTGACCCCAGTCTAGCATCGTGAAGTCCTCCAGTATTATAAAGAAAGTCGTCTTGGCCCACTAGTAGTGCCCTTTAATAGTCTCATTTCTTAGGATGGTCCTGCAAAGAAGGGTAGCAGTGACCTTTGGGGAAAATGGAAACAAAAGAAATCCCCCTCAGGAAAACAGATTGCCATTGCTCTTTGTTTATTGTTCTAAAAATTTAATATCTATTTGGGGAGTTGCTTCACTTGGGCATCGAGGAACAACAGAAACAGCCACAGTCCTCAAAGAACAACAAAGTCACTAATGTTATTACTGGCTTAAAAACATTCCTCATGACATTTTGGCTCTCAACAGCAAAAATCAAAACATAATGACTACACTGTGACAAAGGGCAGTTACTGTTGTATTGTAGCCCTTTAATGAAATGGAGGAATAATCCGAAGCCGTGTTTCTATTCCTAGTTTTAGTCCGAGGCCTTAAAATAGTCTTTTTTTGCTTACCTTAGGTGTGGATGAGTGCATGTAGTCCTGGTCGGCGCTGCAGCTGCTACCATGAAGAGCAATCATGGACGCTTGGAAAGTATCGTCCTCTATTCCAGAGTAAGTACGCTCTAAAACCTTTTCATCAGTCAGGTCTGCTTCACTAGTGTCAATCTGCAAGAACAGATGCAAACATTATAGAACCAACTAGAAAAAGGATTCGACTCTACTTGACACTAATAAGTCAAAGCACACAAAGCTATGATGACTTTTCTACTCATAGGCCTTTAGGTGACTTATCGTTAGCCTCATAGCATAGCTGTCTAAATCGCACATGTTGAATTCAGGTGTTTTCTAGCAGGTCTGGGAAACAAAACAAACATAAATGCCATAATATAGTTGTATATCATCATAAATATCATTGAATTGCTTAGTTTGGTTTAAATTGTTATATTTGCTTCCAAAATGCCTTTACTTAATTTCTTTCAACATAGATTTTTTTTATATCCATGACTATGATTTTAAATGTTCTACCTCTAAATTAAAAAATATATATATTTTTCGTTCTCTGACAAATCAACAACTAATCATCTATTTTCTTCATGTCTCACTCAGGAATAAAAATGTCACTTTAAACTTATAGGAAATATTGATGATTAGCTCGTAGAATGTCCTGTTCGTACTGATTTGAGATATAAACATCCATATTAATAATTATTATGATATTTATCACAATATATTATGACATTTGCCATTACTGTTTGGTATCCCAGACCGCTGTTTGGAAAAGAAACACCTGAATTCAACGTGTCCTAATACTTTGTCCATCTGTGTATGACTTAGGCAATTATGCTATAACGCTAACGATACGCATACCATTTGTTATACCATAATTTCTCTACTTTTAACTGTAACAAACCACTCATCATAAAAACAAGAAATTAGCAGAACCAAAAGCAAAATCACATAAAATCTACATTTCATTTCATTTTCTTTTTTTTTCCCCCCAATTTGTTCTGGTTGATTTTATTTATTTATTTATTTATTTATTTTCCAGTTCTCCCAAAATCTAACTAACCAATGCAGGCTCTGCTCGGTAAACGATGCCCTCAGCCAGTCCTTCTTCCTCTCCTTCTTCAACCAAAATACTGTTGAAGTCAAATGAATGGATGGTGGATGCTGTAGTTATTTCCTGCTCACCATATGGGTGTGGAGAGTGGGAATATCCACATATTCCCTAGGAAAGTGGAGAAATTCTTTCAGTGTCTCCAGCTTTTGAGTATTTTTGATTTGCTTGTGACCAAATCAAGGACACAGAAATTAGTACGGGGGTGGAAAGTGTTAGAAACGGACTTCAATAACGATACTACAAGGAAAAACCTCTTCAAGGCTTTAACATGTTTTCGTAATATAGAGCTCTTGATATTGATTTTGTGTAGCATGCAGCCCGGGAAAATATAGGGAAAGCAAGAAGGCATATTGGAGGATTGCACTTGTCGGACTCAATTTTGAGAGGTGATATAACAAAATACCCCTCAGAAGTACATTCCACGTCCTGCAGGAATGTTGGATAACTCCGCAGAGGCTTCCTACAGCTCTGTAATCCAGCTAACCTTGGCAGCCCAGAGGTCTCGCAGTGTAATCCAACAACAGATTCAATACAAGAGAAACGCCGCTCTAAAGCTGAAAGAATTCGAGAGCGGTTTCGCCGAGAGAAACATCCTGTGCAAAAGACTACAGGAGCCCGGAGCGGCCAACGTGTGCTTGGACGGACCTAATGTTTTGACAAGTGCCCCGACGTGTTTAAATGTGCAAGAAGGGCCGCGCTGCTTTGAAAATTCAATAACATAATCAGACGAAACAAAAGGGCAGAGAGCATTTCTGGTGGGTGGGGGGTGGGGGTTTCTCTAGCTGTAAAACGTGAAAGCGCGAGGAATGCTAAACCACGCTTGCAAGCAACATCCACTCCTTCCCCCTGCATGAAAAATTCAAGCCCCGTAAGCTGAAACCTCGTGACTGGATACTAAGTCGCATGATTTAAAAGACATTCTGACACGCAAAGGCTCGCACAGAAGCACTGATAAAGCCACCACACACTCAGCAGGTTTTCTAAAGCAGTGAGAAGTAGAAAGTATTTGAGTCGAAGCCGGCACAGGCATGCTTACACTCCCCATTCCACCAAAACATCCAATACTATTAATTTACCAGCGTTTCAAGCACCCTGAAATATTAACACTATTCTAATGCACCACTACTCAAGCTGGGATTCATACTCTGGTTGTTACTTACAGGTAGTGGTTTGGCGACTCCTATCTGGACCTGGCCGAGCGAGGCCCCCTTCAGGGCCTGGACAGCATCCTCCAGACTGGCGTTCTCCAGGTTAGTGGTGTTAACATACATGAGCCGGTCTCCTGGCAACAGCCTGCCATCCTGCTCAGCCACACCATTAGGAACGAGAGAGCGGATCACAATTACTGTCTTCGCCGAGTCCAGTGGGTCCTGTGATGGAGAGAAACAAAATCAATAACAAGAGTTCAGCGGTTGAAATAATACAGCATTTCTGCACTTCAGTGTAAAAGTTCCGAGACAAAATGAGGTTTTGTCGGTTTAGTGGAAGTTCTA
>JAPTYQ010000011.1:15057788-15070136 GCA_029814465.1 Ostorhinchus cyanosoma
AAATGGGTCATATCTGATGACCATGAAAAGACGACAAACTGCATTTTACACCAATTATTGACATAGATCGGTGGCTGTTTGGGTTTTTATGGGTTAAGGGTAATTTTTCACCTTATCACATATCTACAGAAATACATACACCTGCTTTTTTTTTTTTTCAATTTTTATCACAATTCTGTACATTGTATATAAAATAGGTTTCATAAAAGCTAAAAGTTTAGAAATGAAAGAACACTTCTTCAGACACACTCACACCGAGACAAAGATTAAGATAAAAACTGTACCTGGACTCGACCTCAAAGAGCACCTACTAATATTCTTTTTTTTTTTTTTTTTGACATCGTTTTATTTTTCAAAATGTATCACCTCTCTGTAAGTAGCTGTGGCTTGACATCTAACCTGGCAGAGTTAATATGAAATAAAAATAGATAAATAAATCCCATCACGGAGTTAGAATTACAAGCACTTTGAAGCACTTCAACTAAAATTCAAGCACTTTTCAGACCTTGAAACCACAACATTGGAATTCGAGCATTTTCAACAATTTCAAGCACTCGTATGAACCCTGAATAAAATAAAATAAAATCATTTTTAACCCATAAAAACCCAGTGCTGCTTTTGTGGCAATCACAAAACTGAATTAAAAAAAAAAATCTGAATATCTCTCTCTATTTAACATTTCTTAAGTGTTTTATCACCATTTCTTGTAATATAATCCTCTGCATTTTGCGTTTTTTAAAGTGAAAATCTGTTATTTTCCTCTGTTTAATTCACTCAGCATGTAGATGTTTGTAAAAAGCTCAGGTTAAAGTTGTGTTATTATATCAGAAAGGGAGAAAACTAAAGAAAAAGTGACTTTATCTGCAAAATCAATCATTAACTGAACATAAATCCAGTGTTTCCATCCATTATCTTTGATTCAAGTCCGTGGGTTTTACTGGTGAATCAATGTTGTAGAAGATGACTGTGTTTCTATGGCAACTACGGAGCCTCTGAACGTCCAAATGGGTCATATCTGATGACTGTGAAAAGACGACAAACTGCATTTTACACCAATTATTTACATGTATTGACAGGATTAATGGATCGACGGGTATTAAATACTTGTTGCTTTTCCAGTTTAACTGCATTGCCTCTTATTTTCCCTAATGCCAGATACAGTTGCGGAAAAAATTATTAGACCACCCCTTGTTTTCTTCAATTTCTTGTTCATTTTAACGCCTGGTACAACTAAAGGTGCATTTGTTTGGACAAATATAATGGTAACAACAAAAAATAGCTCATGAGAGTTTAATTCCAGAGTTGATTTCTATCCATTTTCCGTGGTTTTCTTGATAAAAACCAAAATCACTTCGGGTCTTACGGCATTGTACAGACAAAAACAGTGCTTTTAGACAATCCATGTTTTCTTTTCTGTCTGTTTTAGTCACATGATACACACAGGAGTTAATACTTGATTACATAAGCGCAGTTTCTGATAACTTTTAACGGTCTAATAACTTCTTCCGCGACTGCAGTTCATAAGGTCTTGAATCCCCGAGGCTGAATGTCGGTGGATTTTCTGTTTTCCGTTTAAGTAGAATGAGCCGACGAGCTATTAAAGCTGTGAAGTCAATAATGTTTTTTTTTTAAATTCATGTTGAGGTGTGTATTCTGTGGAATCACTCCAAATATGGCAAGCGAGCACCTGACATTCTAGTAGCGTTTCAAAGAATTTTAAATATCGGTCCCCCCAGAAATTGCTCAACCTGGTGCCAGAGACAAAACATGCCAAAGATTTCATGGCTCCTGGTTACATTTATCGCATCATTTATTTCATTTTTGGGGAAATATACACTCATGTCTGCAGCCAGCGTTGAATCGGATCACCTGTCTTCGTGTAACACAATAACGCAACACAATATTTCTTTCAGGAACAGCCTCTGATGATCCGTCTTGTCGCACTTGTAACGTAAACTCGATTATATTTAGACCAACGCATCGATGCAACACGTCCTTAAAGCTTAAAACATTAAAAAAAAAAAAAAATGCACCGATCCGTTTACGTCTTTAATGATTATTAACGTCGTGAAAGCTGTCGACTCCCATCTCTGGACTGTCATCTTTAGCTTTAGAAGTGGCTTTGTCAGAGGCAATGGCACGACTCAGGGAGACATTACACGACTAAAGGAGATTGGAAAGATAATTAAAAGCCCTGCATAGACTCTTAGAATAGCTTCAGTGCAGTAGCAGGAAGAGGACATCACTTGTCTGCTCATATTTATTATATTTCCTCCTTCTGTCTTTTATGTATGTCACTTTTTAATAACCCAAACATGTGAACACCTGAATTATTATGTGCTATCTACAGTATTTTAAATTGGAACTTTTGTTATTTTAATGCTCGGGATGAATATAGAACACAAGCCACCATGTCTAAAGATATTAAATGTAATGCAGACACACAAAAGCATCATATCTACTTGCATTTACTTGAATTTTTTATGTTATTACAATATCTGGGATAGTTATAGAACATTAGACCAATGTCTAACAATATCAAATATAATGCAGACACAGAGAAGCATAATATCTACTTGTATTTGCTGCATTTTTTAACTTGATTCTTAAATTATTACAATGTTTTGGAATAGTTATAGAACATTATTAGCATGGACAATATTAAACGTAACTCAGACACTCAAAAGCATAATATCTACTTGTATTTGCTGCATTTTTTAACTTGATTCTTAAATTATTACAATGTTTTGGAATAGTTATAGAACATTATTAGCATGAACAATATTAAACGTAACTCAGACACTCAAAAGCATAATATCTACTTGTATTTGCTGCATTTTTTAACTTGGTTCTTAAATAATGACACTGTTTTGGAATAGCGATAGCGCATTAGAAGCATTAAATGTAACACAGACACAAAAGCATAATATCTACTTACATTTACTGCATGTTTTAACTTGGTTCTTAAATAATTACAGTGTTTTGGAATAGTTATAGAATATTAGAAGCGTGTTTAACAATATTAAATGTAATGCAGACACAGAAAAGCATATGTGATTATATTTTTAACTTGGCTCTTAATTTAATATTTGGAATTGTTCTAGAACATTAGACCCATGTTTACTTATATTTCCCGCATTTTGAAACTTGGTTTTTTATATTACAGTGTTTTTGGATGGTAATAGAGCATTAGAAGTGTGTTGAACAGTGTCAAGTGTAATAAAGACACTACTAAAATGTAGGCCTACTAGTTTTTTTTACTTGGTTTATTTTCTTATTACAATGTTTGGGATGGAACAGAAAAGCAGATGTTTACTTATTCTTCCATATCCACAGCATCCTTAACCCATAAAGACCCAAACAACAACTGGAAACCAAAACCATCTCCTGATCTGAAATATTTAAAACCTGTTGATCCATTAATTGTATCAATACATGTAGAAAATTAGTGTAAAAATGGGGTTTATCATCTTTTCATGGTCATCAGATATGACCCATTTGGACGTTCAGAGGCTCTGTAGTTACCATGGAAACACCGTCATCTTCTACAACACTGATTCACCAGTAAAACCCATGGAGTTTAACAAATGACACTGGATGGAGGAATTTGTTTTTTATGTTCAGTTATTGATATCCCTGAATTTTAATCTGAGCTTCTATGAACATCTACATGATCAGTATGTTGAATACAGGAAAATACATTATTTTTATGGAAAAAAAACAAAACACAAATACAGAATATATTATAATAAATGGTGATAAATCTTTTTTTTTTTTTTATGTGCAATCTAGAGAAAAGTGTATTTGGGACCTGCGACAACAATGCTTGAATTAAGCCAAAAAAGCAACAATTTTTTTTTTTTTTTGTGCTAGAATTAAGCAAAAAGAATCAACCAATGCAACAAGTGGAAATGATCTTGGTAAGATTTGGATTCATTTATTTATTTTTCCAAACTACTCCTCTGTTTTGTTTTGCACTGGATAGTCTAAGACCATATTCATGCAATAAAAATTCACAAATTGCCTTATTATTTGTTTGTTTTTGTGTGTGTTTTTGCCTGTTTCTGTATGAGAGCAATATTGACACCCTTTTTTTTCCCTTAAAATAAAAAAAACAGTATACTTTGCATCAACGGTAGTAATATGTTGTGAGACTATTTTGAATAAATAACAAAAAAAAGAGACTGATGGTAGATAGACTTCAACTGCAAATAAATGCTAGTGGAGTTATGTTCGACCACAGATAGCCATGATAACAGCTTCTCATCACGTCGAAATTATCCTAAAAGCTGCACCAAACGCCTCCTGCACAGTTATTAAAGCATATGTTCATAAAGTGTACGTTATGGTGGTGCTTTTAGGGTCAATGTAGCCCGTTTTGGTTTTGTTTTGAAGACAGTCGCCTCGACACTTGGGACAAATCCGCTTTTCTCAACTCCTCCTCCTCCTCCTCCTACTCCTACATCTCATCCATGTCGCAAGAAAGCAACAGGCTTCCGACGACTAAGAAGTTTAGTCGAATAAACACTTTTAAGGCGGAAAACGCTCCTTGTGGTGCGTTTACGGACGCGTAGAAAAAAGGTTTGACGCTCGTTAAGATAAAAAAAAATACCGCGCGCGCAAAAAAAAAAGAATTAAAATCTCGTTTTTAAAGGCTGGCGCTGAAGTAACGCGATAACAGATATTTTCCTCTCATTAGCTGCATTGTCTCGAACAAAAGCTACTCTTACCCCAGCTGAAACCTTTCACCTCCGCCTTTTTCGGCTCTGAAATGACACTGGCTGGTGTTAAAGTTTCCGAACAGTCACTTACATGTGTGTGGAGGCTGGTTCCCGGTGTCAGGCTCCTGTCCTGCCCGTTGTCCTGCGGCTAACGGAGCACTGACCGGGGCTTAAAGATGGGGCGTAGTGTAACTCGATCCTCTATGGACATGTTCAGCGATAGCGGAGCCGTGCAGTGCCGTGCCGAGCCGGGACTGAAGCGCCGCTTGCTGGTTGACCTGACACCTAGGCCTGGTTTGCCCCCCCCTCTCCTGGACTGCGAATGCGCACACACAGGGTTTGCATTTGTGCAGGAAAAACACACATGCAGGAATGGAAGGAAGTTTTTGCACACATTTACAATGATACAAACTGAGAAAACACTCATACTTGCAAAAAAAAAGTTTATTATTACCAATAAGGTATAAGAAATTATCTTTTGCATTGATCCACTGTTATTTCTTGTAAAATATCAGAAAAATATTGATAATCTTTGTTCTTTTTGCAGCAACGCAGAGGAAACAATATGTCATTTAATTTCATAAACACCAAAATTGACCCTTTGTGTAAATTATTGGAACTTTAGACATATTTTATTTGGCTTTTCACAAATTGATAAAATAAATGAATAAATAAGCAGAAAAATATATATATATATCAACCTTTTAATAATATATGCCAAATTTCACATTCATTGCACTAAATTTGCACACCAGCATCCAAATATTATTGTTTTTAAAGCCCATTTTTTTCAACTACATAGATAATTTAAAGAACCTTATGAATTCTAAAGCGAATAAAATAAAAATTTTAAAAAGTATGGCAAGGATAAAATGTTATTCAATTTATATAATTTTAATGTTATACCTCGAGCTTTTTATTTTTTTTTTTTACTTACATTTTTTTCTATATATTTGTAATATAAAGTGTATTGTAAAATGCGAATTTCTTTACCCTACTGCTATGTATACTATTGTGTATATACATTGCTCATTGCTCAGTAATAAAAAATAAATGAATAAATAAAAAAACTTGGGGAAAATAAAGTTTTCACACACCCTTAAAAATGTTACACAGTTTCCAATATTATCTTGAAATATTTGCAGAAAAATATGAAAAATTGTGTTTCAAAAGAGACAGAATCAAACTGATGCAAAGGATTTTTTGTTTTATTGGTTTTGTTTATTGCTTATAAGAATAAGAAATTATTGACACTTTGAACATGTCATGTCCTGGATGTTTTTCTGCTCAAACATCCAGTTTTAACCTCGACAGAACAGAGCACGTGCAGAAGGGAGCATGTGGGTTTGGAGAAGAGAACAATACTGGGCAGATTTCAATGACTTAAGAATGATTTTTAATGCGATATTTCCACCACTGAATTCCAGTCCAGTCTGCAAAAGAGAAGCACATTTATGCAGAGTTAGAAAGAGATCAGGGTCCTATTGAAGTTTTACTCCCATGAGTCAATCCAAACAACTCTTAACCCTTTAAAGGAGTGATATTTAGTTGTTGTTTTTTTTCAAATGGAATTATGGATTTGAAAATATTTCCCAGTGGTCTACATTAACTGCAAACTCATTTCTTTCAGCCCAATTGGATCTCAACAAAGGCCGAACCAGTAAAGTAATAGCATCATAACCTATAAATAATCAACTTTTTCTTTTTGTTTTAGTGCAATAAAAACATTAAATCATGAAAATATTGACTTTTATAAACTATCTTTTAACAAAACACATGCAAATAACCTAATTGCCTTGATTGGAAACAGCAAGTTTATTTATTTTCAGATGTATTTTTATTTTAATCATTTTGTGGAATGTCCTTTGCAGTTGATGTTTAGATGGCTGTGTAGATTCTCATTTGCCCCAGGTCATCATTCTTCTTGGTTGCACTGGACTTGAATCGTTAAAAAAAAAAAAAAAAAGGAGCGAAACCAGTCCAGATGAACCAAGATGATAGATGGTTAGATAGTTGGCATTCTGTATTAAGTTAAAAGTGCGTAATGCATGGATGAACACATAAAATAATAGCATAATAGCCTATAAATATTGACAACTCCAATTTTTTCCCTCTGTTTTAGTGCAAAAAAGTAAAATTACATTGCAGAAATGTTTATATATTTCCAAACTGTCCTTTTATACAATATGAAAATAACCCGAACAACCTGAAATTCTGAGAACCACCATTCACGTGATGCTCTGAGACCAGGATAAATAAGATGTAAATATGAGAAAGAAAAAAAAATCACAAAATAGGAGGAAAGAATTCTTTGGACCCTATGAAGAAAAGAAAGTGACGCCTATAAAGAGTCTTCCAAAAAAAAAAAAAATAGAATCCAGATGAACTCACAACATCAAATTCTACGTCTGGAATCTGATAAAAATACTAAATACTAAATAAAACATAGTAGATACAAAAACAATCTAATTCCCTACTAGTCACATGACCATGGAGGCTAGTGTATGTTAGCAGCTGCAAAAGCTAATCTATCAGTACACCCACAGAAGGAAAACAGCACCTTCCCACACAAATACATGTAAAATCTAATGTTTATTAGCTTAATGAGTCTGTAAGTGCAGTAAACATATTGGGTTTTTTTATAGAAGTGGAAAGAAAAATGCCCTCAGCCTCAGGAAACCCTCGAAAAAGGACGTCGTTCTGTTAATGCTCGTCAACTTTGCGTCTTATTTATATATTTTTCACCCTGTTTAAGGCAACAATATGTCACACTTATCAAATTAGATATGAGCTGTCACCCACTGGGATGGACTACGTCACGGTTAGCTTGGCGTTAGCATCTCAGACTACGAAAATAGCCACAGCACAGTTGTTTTTACCCGATATAATTACTGTTTCTTTAGCTTCCGATCACCTCCTTCCCCTCGGTCGTCATCCCACCAGACCTTTTCATAGACCGTGGAGGAGTCGGGTCACCGGGAAAGAAGTGGTTTCAACATACAAAGGGATACAAGCTGCTTTCGGGAGCTGATACTGACTAAATCCTTTCACCATTTATATCTTTACCGCTCCCTCTGTCTCTCTTATCCACCCCGTAACTCCCTTCTTACTTCGACAATAAGCCACTTTTATGTGGGAGGTCTGACTCAGCCCAATGTTGAAAGAGATTGGAACAAGACGGAAAAGAAGAGAAAGGCATTTCAGTTCGATGCTAGGTGGTTTCAGGATTTTAGATTTTTAAGCGTCTGCCACAGTCCCTCTGTTGTAGTCATTGTTGAGACCATTGATACTGAACACGTGAAGCCAAATCTCTGGTGTAACTGGATTCAAACCTTGAGTTTCTTTTCTTTTTCCCCTGGTTTTATTCTCTCGTTTGCTTGCGCTGTGGGTTAGGATTTCATTTCATGCACACTTTTCACTCAGTTCTTTTAAAAGGACCTGTATTTTATGGGAGTTTTCTTGCGGTTTAGCTACTTTTCCATCACGGCCTCTAACTTGTACAATGGACTGAAAAGAAAGAAAAAAAAAAAAAAAATTACCTATAAAGACCCGGTGCTATTTTCACGGCAGTTCCCAAATGAACTTCTCTCTGGATTGAACCTTTCTTAAGCAGTTTATCACCATTTGTTTGAGTATTTTTCTTTGCATTTTGTGTATTTTTCAGTAAAAATCATGCGTTTTCCTGTATTTAATTTACTGATAATGTACATGTTCATAAAAGCTCAGATTAAAGTTGAAACAGGGAAAACTTCAGAAAAAGTCACTTTTACAGCAAATACATCAATAACTGAACAAAAACCAAATGTTTTCATCCACTGTCATTGATATAACTATGGGTTTTACTTGTGAATCAATGTTGTAGAAGATGACGGTGTTTCCACGGTAACTACGCAGCCTCTAAACGCAGATGAGTCGAGTCCTTCTTAAAAAATTCTTTTGAATTTCAAAAATCTTGTTGAGATAAGTGGGACAGGTTGCCGCCCAAACAGTATCGCAATAAATAATGTAAGGATAAATAAAGCAATAATACAAAGTCAAACAGGAAGGATGAAATATCAATTGTGGTTGTGATTGTTTAATGTCATAATGATTTAGCAATGAAATAATAATAATTAAAAAAAAGGCTATAAAATGACAACTGCATGAAGACCAGACCTTTTACTTGGCTTCACTCAGTTTTGAAATATCATACTTTATTGAATAGCGTCCTGGTGTGTAAAGTCATATGGTGTAATAACGACATGCCCTGAAGGAATCACAGATTCAGCGACTGAACCATATTGTGGAAATGAAAGCTGGCAATGTCTGCTGTCTGGATTTATTGCCAATAAATCCATCACTGTTCACACAGTCTGTGAAACTACGGCATCCTAAAAAGGTGCGTGAAGACTTACAGAAAGAGTCGGATATTATAATCAAGTACTTGCCATTTGCGCAAGTTTCATCAGGTCGATCAGCTGTGTGTCGACTGCTTTTAAGCTAATCAGCGATAATTATGCACCCGAAGCGCTGAAGATAATATCAGCCTTGAACGCAACATCCTACAAATCAGCAATACAGAAGAAAGACTGAGATGCATACGATGAAAAATGCAAGTTAAGACACCGTGAAATGTAAATAAAAACAGAAATTGCAAAATATTTGAAGTAAACACATCAAATGTTAAGAACAAGAACATGTATGATTTGATGGCAGCAACACGCATCCAAAAGGTTGAGACAGTGTTTAACGAAAGGCTGTAAAAGTAAATGATGCTAAAAAGAAACTTTTTTTTTTAAATACTTAAAGGTAGGGTAGGTAGATCCTGGAAGAACAGTTCAAGCAAGCGACATTTTGAAAATACACAGTTCAAAAGTCCAAACAATTTTTCTTCAGACTTCCCCCTGAAGCCACGCCTCTAAAGTACCAGAGTACCATCAGTTTTCTATTGAGCAATTTACATTTTGCGCATTTGAGGGGGAATTGAAACCCTGCATTTTATTATTATTTATAATGTGGGACCGTTATTTATAATATAGAACCATTATTTATAATATAGGACTATTATTTATAATATAGAACCATTATTTATAATATGGGAGTGTTATTTATAATATAGAAACGTTATTTATAATATAGAACTGTTATTTATAATATAGAACGGTTATTTATACTATAGGACTGTTATTTATAATGTAGAACCGTTATTTATAATATAGGACTGTTATTTATAATATAGGACTGTTATTTATAATGTAGAACCGTTATTTATACTATGGGACTGTTATTTATAATATATAATCGCTATTTATAATATAGAAGCGTTATTTATAATATAGGACTGTTATTTATAATAGATACAGATACAACTGAAGAAAAAGTGACTTAAATATATCAATAACTAAACATAAACCAAGTGTGTCCATCCACTCTCATTGATCCAACACCGTGGGCTTTACTGGTGAATCAATGTTGTAGAAGATGACGGCGTTTCCACGGTAACTACGCAGCCTCTGAACGTGATGACCGTGAAAAGACGAATAACTGCATTTTACACCAATTATTTACATGTTTCGATATGTTTAGTAGTTGAGAGGTTATTAAACATCGTATATAAGTAGATAATTTTGGTCACCAGTGGATGTTTGGGTTTTTATGGGTTAATCAAATATGGGTTTATGGGATTTACAGAGATCGTTATATTCAGATTACAGCATCCCAACCTTTTTGGAGGCTGTACTTCACTAATTCCGACATTGACATCGAAGTTATTTTTACAGATAGATGGATGTCTGTGGGTAACAGTACACATACTGTTTATTTCCCGCTGTTATTTTCATACCGTGGCCCAGATTCTGTGGATAACAAAAGGGGTTCTGGATGATGTTATCCTGATGCCGGTCGTGTCTGGATCTTGTATCGGTGTTTCTTCAGGGTCAGAAGCCATACGCTCATTTAAAACCTGAAAGTTAAGGCTTGTTAGTACGGCCTGTAAGAGCCAGGGTCATAGCTAATCGATAGATATCTTCCTGTCGGGAATATAAATGTGCAGATGAAATTCATGGCCGGTTTAGATGCCACTTGGAGATATTCTGGAGACTTAGAGGTTATGTTGGTGTTACTTAAATGTGGTGCCAGAGGATGGGTCATCAGAAATGTCAGAGTTGACCTCATTTTGCCTCTTGGGAGCATAATAAAGTGTTGCATCAATAATGATATGAAAAACAAATCAATTATACAGACTGCGACGTAATTTTGACTTTTGTGAAGTATTAAGCCCTTAAACGGTTGTCTTGTTTAACCCTTAAAGACCCAGTGCTACTTTTGTAACGGTTTCAAAATTAATTTGATTTATCACCATTTATTATATTATCCTCTTTATTTAGGTTTTTTTTTTAGTTAAAATCAGGTATTCTCCAATATTTACTTCACTGATGATGCTGATATTCGTTAAAGCCCAGAGTAAATTCAAAGGTTATTATATCAAAACGACAAAAACTGAAGAAAAAAGTGACTATTAAAGCAAAATATATCATTAACTGAACATGAATTAAGTGTGTGCATAGATCCAACTCCATGGGTTTTACTGGTGAATCAACGTTGTAGAAGATGACAGAGTTTCTATGTTTATTATTGAGCCTCTGAATGTCCAAATGGGTCATATCTGATGACTATGAAAAGCTGCAAAAGCGACATTTTACACCAGTTATTTACATGTATTGATAAGATTACTGGATCAACAGGTATTAAACAGTTTTGACCAGTACATGCTTTTGGTTGATGGCGGTTGTTTGGGTCTTTATGGGTTAATATACATGAGTTGTTTTTATTAAAGGAGTGATATTTTGCTTTTTAAAAAAATTTAATTATGCATTTTAAAATCTTTCCCTGTGTTCTACACAAACTGTAACTGCTTGAGTCTAAATTCATTAATTCAACTCCAAAGGTCCATCTTCAACCCTATTTCTGAGTAATGACACTTGAAAGGTTGTTTTGAGCACTGGCCCTTTAAAATGCACATGAGCCACTTCAAGCCACGCCCCCTCCAGGTTGTTGTGCTGCTCTGTCCCGTTCAACCAACAATTGAACATTTTAGGTAATCGGCTCAAAGTTTGGACCTTATTTGTGCAAATGTTGAATCCGTAACTACTTATAGACGTAACAAATTAAGCAGGAATTAAAACTGGTTATAGAAATCCACTCGATTTTCGCTTAAATGAATATTAAGATAGCTTTGCATCACCTGAATTCAAACTTTATGAACTACTAGGGTCCAAATACACAAATAAATGAACCAAAGACGAATAAAAGTGGGTTTAGCCAAACACGACCCCTTTAAAGTAGCAAAAAACAACTTTCATACGCATCCGTTTGTTCTCATTTTTAATAAAGAAAACCTTAAATACCGTTACTTATCGTACTATAGTAGTTTGTCGTTTCGCATTACAACAATACAAAGCACCGTAATCCGCCGCGAAAACACAACTCGTCGACCGTTTTCCCCTTCTACTAATGCGTTCTCCGATACAACCGCGCGCGCGAAACAAACAGAAGTAGCTCGGTGTAATAATGTCATATAAATGTAAATTTTGGTTTTTGAACTTTTAAAGTTTGAGAAGGAGGTGGTGTTGTGTGAGAGACTGTGATT
>JAPTYQ010000011.1:15095593-15108871 GCA_029814465.1 Ostorhinchus cyanosoma
CTGTTCACTTAAAACAACACGCACTGATCTTAACATGTTTTTTTTTTTGCACAGAAGTTGCGTATTAGATGCGCATCAATGAATAAAGTTTTTAAAGCCAAACAGCTTCTCCTGTTCCTCTGTTTCAAACCGAACACTTATGAATATACCATGTAAACGTAGAGCTGCTGGAATCTAAGGGAAATAAATGTACCAGTGCAGGCCTGTAGTTGGAAAAAGGAAAAGGCTGCTGGAATGTGAGGATGGATGCGGTGTTGTGCGCAAACCTACCTCTTGTGCAAAGAAGAATATGCAAGTGTGTTAATGTATGTAGAAATGGAAATGTGGTGTCTAATTTATGGAATATGTTACCTCAGCTAGTTGACTCGAGCAGTTTTGTTGCTTTTTTTTTTTTTAAGTGCACGAGAAATTCAGTGATTTGACGCGCATAGATACAAGAGATGATGATGATGATGATGATGATGGAGATGGAGGAAGCTGCTGCATGCTGGCTGTGTGCAGACATGCCCAGGGTTGAAGGGCTACTGTACCAAATGCTTTCATGTGAGGACAAACACACTGTCTGTCAGCATCAGAATCAAAGAGGGAAAAAGCTTTGGAATCAGAGCTGAAGTTTTCCTCATCGCCACCCAAAACACAAAGACTCCCTTCATTTCCTATATATTCTGTTTTTTTTTTTGTTTGTTTTTTTTACATTTAACAGCATCACATTTCCTTTTCTGCGTGCACTGGATCCCTTGTTTTCCGTTCAGTTGGAGGTAAACCGATCCAACCAGTGGCAGTTCCTTTAAAACCAGGCCATTTGTTAGATTGTGACTCTTCTTTCCTTGTATGCGTGGCTTGTGTTTTGACAATTACACTCATTATTATCCAGGACTGCAGTACCACCTGTCATATAATCTGCTTCTGTGCAAGTGCCCTCGAGCAGATGACACACAGTTTTCTAGCACTTGCCGTATACATATATTTAAAAAAAAATAAATAAATAAAAAATCATCTTGTTCTAAACTCAAGGGGACATTTGATGCTTTCTGACATGTCAACCACTGCTGTTTTTTTTTTTTTTTTCCTCTTTTCTTGTCTTTTCTGCCTTTCTTTTCACACGTTTTATCCATTCTAGCTCCTCTCGGAATACAATCTGGGTTACATTTAAATCAAGAAAAGGTTTGAACCAACGTCTGGACCTGATACCTGCTACCTGATACCTGATGGGGCCCGAGCACTGTATGAAAATAAAATAATTGTTTCTTTTTTGCCTTTTGTGCAGCTGCTCTTATCTGTGCAGGACACTGTAGGTAGATAGCGTGCTGAAAATGAGCCACCGTGCTGCATATTGATTGAATTGGTTATCTCGGGCTGAAGGAAAAAAAAAGAGGTGACAGTGAGAGGAGATGCCGCGCTCGCCACTCACTTCTTCTGAAATTGAAATTTTTTTTCTCTTTTTTTTTTTCCTCCTCTTAAACATACTTAACCTCAAGAAACGCTTTCATCTGATTCAGCCCGAGCCTTATGGTTGTTACTCAAGCTCCTGCGGTGACTCATTCTATTGACTCCCTTCGACATAGAAGTCCAAATGATGGTGTCAGTGCGTGTTTTCTCCCACTGCACTCATATTTCTCTGATTGGGAGGTGTGTTTTTATCTTCCGTCTTATTATCCTCAGACATAACCTCATTCCCGTCACGTTGCCCTTTCACCCTGTTGATGCAGTGTGTACTTGACTTTCATTACAACTCACACTCGTTTCATCTGATTTTTTTTTGTTTGTTTTTTTTTTCTTTTGTTGCCTCCGTTGACATGATTTGACACCCAGGGGTCTTAGATTTTTTTCATTAGGTTTCTTACATAGGACACACCTTCATTTGTCAGGCTTTTACTGCTGATATCACTGTGGATTCTTCAAAAATATAGCTTTTACAGTGTAGTTTATGGTTCAAAATGGGGATTAAATGCTTGAAATTTGCATCAGTTTGCATCGAAAAGTGACTTGTGTCAATTAAACGATAACTTATCGCGATAATCGTATTTATTTAGTAATGTTTTGTTGTTTTCCTTCATTTTAGTCGTATGTTATGACTATAATTGTTCTTAATGTTCTGCTGTTAGTCGTAGTTTACGAAATATCTTGCGAAATAAGAACATATTTTTGTTTTTTTAGATTTTGACAAAATTAACTTTAAAGGCACTAATTCACAAAGTCAAGAATATTTTTGTTTTCTCGTTAATGTAATTCTTACTCTGCGACTATCCCGATATTTTTGATATTTGTCTTTTTGTGACGTTTTTAGGTGTTTCGTGTTTTTATTATTTTTCTTTTTCTTTTTTTATGTTTTTGTTTTTGCGTGTGTCACGATGTTTTTAATATCTTTTTTTTCACGTTTTTTTTTTATTTTGCATTTTTACGAGTTTTTTTTCTTGCTACGTACTTTATGTTGTTTTGTGTACATTTATTTTCATTTAGTTTTGCCTTTTGCAATTTTTTTTAATCTAATTTTAGATTCCGGTTCATTGCGGTCTTGCTTTGTTTCCAGTCGTTTCTGTTTTTTGCATCTTTGACATGATTTTCGGCAGATTTTGTCAAACTTTTGTCTCTTTTGACGTATTTATTTTGTATCTTTTTTTTTTACTGTTTTTTTTTTACATACTTATAACATGTATGTCTTGTTTCTTTTGTTTTTTTTGTATCCTTTTCATCATATTGTGCTTCATACAGTGTTTTTGTCCTGTTTTCTATCTTATATCAGTTTCATGCTATGTCTTTTTACAAAAACTTAAAATCCACAAAAGATATTTACTGCGATAACGTATTTGCCGATATTTCTCACCCTTAATCTAAACACTAAAGCATCTTCAAAACCGACATTTAACAATGAATCATCTTCAAGTATAAAAGACCCACTGAGTGAATGAATGGAGTTGCATGTTTATGTACTCGCTCAAGGTCAGGTCTATTTATATGTCTATTATTTAATGTTGGATTTTCATTTTTCTCTCTTCATGTACGGTCGTCGCTCTTGACGTCGAGAGCTGTCGACTCAAGAGTCAAGATCAGAATAAGATATCGACATCACATTAACCATTCAGCATCATGTTTGACAGGCAGACGGTATTCACGGACGCCTCAGGAATAAAAGCGACTGTATTCCGTTGTATTAAGAGGAGAATTCATAGATGCTGCAAGGCAGGGTTCAGGATTATTTACACGACTGGAACAAGAGATTTCACTGCAGATAGTTGGAGAAAAGAGTCCCTATTGTTGTGCGTCACTCCTTTCCTCCTCTTGTCTTTTTCATTAGAAGTTGGGATGAGAAAAGTCTGAAGTTTTGACATCGATTTCTGGCTGTTTAGGGATTAAATCCACATTGAAGCTGCAGATAATCGGTTGATTTTTAAGCAAATAACATGGCTTTACTTTGGTTTGGGCTCATGATGTCACTGTTCCTCTTTATTCTTATATCACAGGCAACATTACATGAATAAATACATTGCTATTTATTTATTTTTTTTAGCATCTGATTGATTTTATCCCATGAATGGGCGCTGACATGTTAAGCATTACAGATATATATAGAAATCCTATTAAAATTAAAACAAACAGCAAACATCGGCTTGATTTTATGTTTTTTTTTTTTACATTTTGGGAGCACGTGGAATAAAGCAGGCCACTTACTGCGCTGTTTTTACATTCCTGAGTTAAATCTCACCCACCGCTGCACAAGGGCCCTCAGTGTTTTTTTAAGGTCCCAAAGACAGGGCTCTTCATGCTGTTACGAGCGAGGAGGGTCAGTCTGTCGGGGCTCTTTTCTATGGCAGGAACGTCACAAAAGAAGAAAAAGTAAAAGGTGGAAAAAAGTCAAAGCTGGAAAAAAAAAAAAAAAAAAAATCAAAAACCGCCTCAAAAGGTCCTGGAGGTCAGCGTCTCTCAACGCTTTAGCTGTCCTATCTTATAAAGAGCTTGCACACAAAGGTTTTGACACAAGCTTTCACAACCCCCTGAACACTAAATTGCAGGAAATGGGGTTACAGTTGAGAAGGAGACTTCAGCCGGCGCTTGATGGAAGGATCAGACAATGAGTTTGTTGATTCTGTGGAGCTCTGTAAAGACTGACCCTGACGTTTTTGCAGCATTTCAAGTGTAAAAGTCAGAAAACGGTGTGTGATACAAAATGTAATCAAGTGTGATATTGGATATATGTGATAAGGTCACGAGGTTCAATTACCGCAGATTTTTTTTTTTTTTTTGCTTCTTAGTACTTGATCACATAGTTAAAACCATCACTTAAATTGGGAAATCCGGTTTCCATTTCCAACAGTCCACATATTATTTCCAATTATAAATATTCAGATTATCAAATGAATTCCACATTTTTTCTCTGACGACCAGAGTGCGAATTACCTCTCCATACTTTGGGGGTACTCTGGTCCACTTCCGCATCAATACGCCACCATGTTTAGTGTTAAAGTGGTAGATAAGTGAAGCGAACACACACTTGTGGCGTAATTAGAAATAGTAGCTACATTATCTACTATCCAAGAAGAGAGGAGTTTGATGCACTGAAATACGATAACAATTACGAGTAAAAGTCATATATTTACAAACAGCTTACATCCTACTTAATGAAATGGGTTCATTTTGAGATCAAATTTTAAAAGTTTTAACATATTTATAACAAAAGAACTTGAACCAGCTCAGACTTTTTGTGAGATTCTGAATGTTTTCAGTCGTCTAGGTGATAAATAAAACTGGTGTCAATAATAATCATAATAATAGTAATATGAAGAGGGTTTATTTGGAAAGACGAGCAGAGAAATACTAAATATGTACTGAATTGAATATAATTGAAGTAGTGAACGATGAGTGTGAATGAATTGATTTTTATTCTGTATGAACTGAACTGTAAACTAAAAAAAAAACTGTCACCGATTTTACTTTAAAATAAATAAAATAAAATGAGAATGGAAACAAAATAGGAAAATTCTAATCAATTTAACCTCACACAATTGTCAAAATCGTAGTTTAAATCGAGACTTAGCTTACCCTGTGCTAAGAAGTTAGCTAACGTTAAAGGCGACTGTACCAGGCCTCAGCGAAACGATAAGTAACTGAACTTAAAAAGACGTCAGCTTGTATCCATCCGTAAACGAACAAAACACTTAAGTAAGGTTGTAAAATAATACATTTACAAAAAGCTACACATCTACTCGCTGCCTACATTTACTGATCCACATCTGTATCACGACAAGCGATAACGAATTTACCAACGAGAATGAATGAACGAGTTGAAGTTGTTGAAGTTGGTCCTGAGATGCTTTTAACGTTGCCATGGTTACCACAGTACGGTCCACAATAGGGGTCTGAAATCATTTTATATTAATCTTTTCCCACACTAAGAATGGCAGTGGACTCGTATTGCATCAATATTATTATTATATATTTTTTTTTACTTTTTTTATCCCCCAAAACTGATCATTCTGTCTCTTTAACCAAACAGTTAAGGAAGGGTGTTGATGATTGATGATCCTTTATGAATCACTCATAGATTCGTGGGGGTTTTATATCATTCCAGTCAGTCTGCAGTGTTTCGATGGTGGTTTAGGGTAGGGTCATGGACATATTTTTAGCAGTGACCCATTGGGCTTGTAATCCTGGCAATGAAAAGACAAATACTTGCGGATTTAGGCTAAAAGGTGTTACGTAATACAGACCGGGTTGGCTGTGAAATTCCGTTTTTCTGGAGGTCTTCAGTGTCAGTGCATGAGCCGCTGTCACATCCAGACTGTTTTGACTCCAGCTGCCACGTCACTTTAATTCATGCATTCAATTTTAATTAAAGGCCTGCGAGGCTGGTGCTTCATCAGGCTCGAGTGTTTACGTAACCATGACCGGTGACAGTCTGCTTCAAAAAAAATTATTATGTTTGAGACTGCACTTTTAATAATCTGCAAGCCATCCTTCCATCCTGAATTTGACACTCAGTTAAGTTGTCCCTAGGGGGGTCAAAACACTTGGCAGGCGCATGTTATACTTAACAACTTCTGGAGGCAGAAACACAAAGACTGCAGCGGGGATGCGAACGCAGCATTCAAAATGGCTAAATGCACACGACGCCTGCAGGTGGAAGCGCCACATTGTTGAAATTTCTTGCAGAAAACCCTGTTAAAGGTCTGTTGTAGAGATCAAATCAGTTCTCCTTTATGAACATGATGAAATCCACAGCTGGGTTCATGGAAGTTGTATCCGTAAAGCGAAAAACGATGTAATTCGAACAACCTCAGCTTGAAATTACAGTCAACGTGTAAGTATTTTAAAGTATTAATAGTGTTTTTTTTTTTAACCGCTACATACTGGCTCCAATTGACTTTTAATCAAAAATGCTTCCCTACAAATGCTGCAACAATTATTTTCCCCGAGTTATTCTGTTCTTTCACTGTATTTGCACCATCTAATGAATGTAGTTGGTCTTTTTGTATAAATTATTGCTGAGATCATAGGATTTTCTAGCCTGTGCGTGGACTGAGTTGAGTTTTTATTTATTCACAAAAAAAAAAAAACCTGACGAACAGCTCTAATCTGGTTCTAGTTAAAATATTACACTAACAAGACTAAGCCTGTTGGTAGATTAGTTAATGTTACAATTGATTTGCTGTAGATATGATTCTTTCCCGTGTGACCTCGTTTTGGAAAATGGTGAAAGACGAGTAATATTTTATGTATTTATACTTTGCTTTATATACTTTTGTAAATATGAGATTAGAAGTCAAGAAAGGTGCAGCTTGTTGTAAAACTGTTGCAATATCAGACTGAAAATGCGTATATAGACTTACAGATGTGACACTGTCGTAACCGTCAATTCCCACAATCTCCTCAGACTCGCTAAAGATGTTTCTGCAGCTTCAACATGACCGGACTTGTACTGAGTTTTGCATCTTTTAATAGTTATCGCTTTGCTGTCAAAGAAAAAAGCTGAAATACACGGAGCTAATGACTGTTTTGCTGTTGGTGAAGCGTATTACATTTGAGCGGAGATGCAGTCCGTTGAGCTGGATGGTCATTTACAACAAACTGTGACTTCGGCTTAAAAAAAATGATGCTTTCAACTGCATCTGAGTGCGTGGATCGACACCTAATGGCTTATTTACAATTCGACCTGTTGGCATAATTTAGCTACATTTGTCTGTATTTGCTGCGTTTTCCACGTGGCTATAGTTGTTACTTGTTTCCTATTTAATATCGAGGCTGAGGTTTTTCTAACTTTCGCAGCTTTAGCATTAGCTGTGCGACGTTCACGCTTCTCCAGCTCCAGCTTTCTTGTCCAAAAAACACCAGTCGTCTACAACTCAGTCGGTGACATCCGTCCTCTGTAAAACAGTCAGTTTTTAACCCTTGCCCCATTTAGGAGGAGAACTGGTCTAAAGAAAAATGACTAGCTAAGAGTGTAAAGGGCACTCTGTCGTCTGGAGTGCAGATATGGGCCCAAAAATGTCAACTTAGCATTTAAAGCAATCCAAGCCGCTCTAACAGCCCTGTTGGTGGTGTTAAAAGGTATCCAAAAGCTATCAAACTGACAAACCCTGACAGAGCCGCATTACATCAACCGCTTTACTACTCTGTAAAATCTGATACATTTGTCTACGTGCGTTTTACAGTATGACACCAAGTTTTTCGCAACATTATTGATGGCTTTTCTTTGTTCTGAGGGTTTTTTTTTTTTCTTTCCCTGTGAACTTTAGACCAGCGAAGAGGATTCAAACAAAGATGCAATGCTTCTCTGAGACTGAAGCTCTAAAAGAAGTTAATTTATGGCCTGTTTGGGAGGCAGGTTTGGGCCTGAATACATAATAAGATGGTGCACCTGCAGCCGCATACAAATGAATGGAAATGACGGTTAGTATTTACGCCTCCCTAAACCATTGGGACCTCCTGATCTGACCACTAATTGGCTAGCAAAGAGAAATGAAGATAGCCTCCTTGTTCACAAGCTGCTGCATCTGCAAATATCAGGTGCAGATTTGCACATAGCAACTTTCCACCACCAATCACCAGCTGTCAGAGAAGTGCCCCAGTGAAGCAACGAAAAAGATTTACTCATTTCATGCATTTGCTCTTACAAATAAGCTTGCGAGATGGTTTCTAGGCCAGGCGATCTGTGTATCTTTGAATATACTTTAATAAATTCCAGTTTCTAGACCTCCAAACGGCCCTTCCTTTCAAACAATTCTCCACAGAGTTTGACTTGGAGGGAGCCTTCATAACTTCGACATCGTCAAAACACACCAAGCCAGTCCAGCAAAGCCTGTAAAGTTCAATAATGTGTCATTATTCTGTTTGGATAAAAATTCCATTATGACATTTTCTCATTCTGAAAGGCCCTATTTTGAAGCCTTTCAGTTCAAAAGAGCTTGTAATAGAATACAAAGCATGAATGCCTTGCAGAAATGTTGATTACAATATACTACTGAACGTTTTTAAATTGAAATGCCATTTTTCCATTCAGACGCGATAAGATTTGCGGAGGGTAGAAGCTTTTTGCGTGCTCATAATTGAAGCCTTTTCAAATGAGTGGATAGGTCCACAATGAAGGACTTATGCTTTCACCATGTAAGGTCATTTTCTTTTTTTTCTTTTTTTTTTTTTTTTTATTAATAGAAGACATATTTTCCACTTGTGACTTCAAAATATATTGCAGCATTTCAACATCTCCCTGTGTGCTTGTGACTTAAATTGATTCCTCTGATCGATAACGTACAATTGGAGGTTTATGGGGGGGGGTGTGGGAGTGGGAACGGGAGTTGGAATATGGCAGCTCTGACTGCCTCAGCCTAAAAAAAAAAAAAAATCAGCTCGTCGTTTCCGTCTGAAATGTACACTTACAGGAAATGGTGCATTTTAAATCTGCTGCTGTGTACACTGCTCTTCTGCTTCATCTCAGGTTAGTATAATGACAGCAGAACAGTGAATCCACTGGCAAATATAAACTTCCCTGCCAGCCCTTTGTCACCTCTGGAATGGAGATGACTGAATTGATGCACCGCCCCAGTGGAGCAAAACCGTTTAAATGACAACACATTTTTGTCTCACCTTGAACTTAATTGACTGCCTGAAAGCTGGTGTTTGAAAAGTGCTGACAGAATGACTTCTCTTGTTGTTTGGAAACAGTAGCTTATTGACAGAACCTCCTCTGTTTTGTTTTCCATACTGCTGTCACACCTGCATACATCTGTATATCACCTTCAGAGGAATGAATCACATACGTACACCTGGAGAATACTATATTACACATTACCCCTAATAGGTGATGCTTTAGCATGTATCACAATTCTGCAGGGACTTGAAAGTGCCTATGTGCTCCTGACTATTCAAGGGTGAAGTGAAACACATGGATATTTTGACACGTTTCTTTTGGAAAACTGAAATATATGCTCCCACTGGGGACATAAAGTCATATATTGTTTCATTTTGCAGTCAGGATTGCTGCTAATTACAGACACAGCCTGGAAATTTGCATGAGGACAACACAAACAAACAGAGCAGATTGAGTCCTGAACTTGAGGGGGACTACAATTAGCTGAGAATAAACGAGGCCCCACTCCTGTCACACCAGAGCGGTTTTAAGTATGAAAAGTCTGGAACGGAGCAGAAAACCCAGAGTTTGAAAATGACGCCGCAGACCGATCACAGACTCAAACACCACAAACCTCTTTTAACACCTACGCGAGAATCATACCACAGTACAGTACAGTGCTATTAACCTTTTTATGTTTTATGCATGAATATTTTATATTTGTGCTTGATTGAATTTGCACAAAGGTTAAAAAAAAGGAGAATAATCTGCTGCACAATCACCTATTTTATATAAGCAAGTAATTGAATTTATACAAATATGCTTTTCAGTGGCTCTACTCCTTGCATAGCACTAGAGCTTCTCCCGTTTCAGTCTTGTGGTTTGAGGAAGTTGTTAAAAAGGCACCTGATGACAAGTGTGTTGATGACCCAGGTGTTCGCCAACGTCTATCTGTCAGTGTCAGTCATGACAGCCTGAAGACTGGGTAGCAGTTAACGCCGTTACAGGAAAAGACCAGAACTATCACCCCCTCCGCTCTTCTCAGAGTCACTCCAACACTGGTCTCGCCTGTGATGCTGAGCCGCCACGGCGCAATAGTGGCAACTCTGGGATTTCTTAGAGGGGAGCCACAAGACTGTAATCAGTCATTATGTCAGAAGCGAGCCCCGTGAGCCCCGCTCCAGCTCATTCAGCCAAATAATAAGCAGCAGATAACGGCGCTGGCGTGCAGGCGGGAACGGAGCACCCGCGGGCGAGGAGCTGGAAAACGGGGGGCCTTCGA
Source organism: Ostorhinchus cyanosoma (assembly GCA_029814465.1). Lineage (NCBI taxonomy): Eukaryota > Metazoa > Chordata > Actinopteri > Kurtiformes > Apogonidae > Ostorhinchus > Ostorhinchus cyanosoma. The sequence continues at coordinate 15,105,937 of JAPTYQ010000011.1, forward strand.
CTCTCGTCTGCCTACGCGGGGACCTCACCTTGGTTCAAGGGCTGCGTCGAGCTTTTCATACGGACTACAAAATAATTCAGCTGTTGTTTATTGCCCTCCCTGCGGTTCGCGGCGCACACACCTTGAGGTGCGAAAAGGCAACGTGTGGGATCAGTTCAGACAAAATAAAGCTCGCTACGGACGCTTTAAAGTCAAACACTGTGCCTTTGTGGTGAAGCCGAGGCACGCTTTGTAATTTTCAAACATCCTTTCAGCGTCTAATCATTGACACACCATTGCAGGACTGCTGACTGTGTGATATTCAATAAAAAAAAAAAACAAAAAAAAAAACACATCCCATCCCCCTCATAAGTCCCCTTCCTCTCCCCACTACCCTCGTGGAGTTTTGTCATCCCATAACAAGGGTCACAGTCTCCCATTGTCTCGCTATAGCATTCCTGGCTGTGGTAGTATTGACTGGTTCTGCTGGGTGAGCCGTGCCATATAACATCCATATATCACTGGCAACAGAATGACAGACAGTGGGAGTTGAGATGTCAGATCGTCCTCTCCAGGCGACTGACATCCACTCCCCTTCTCTTCTCCACAGCGACACTCTATCTTCTGACAGAGGCTGCATTGATAATTGTCGACCCCTTCCACCCATAACTATTCACCTGACATCCTCCTAATATTACATTTTCTTAGGGGAAAAAAACAGTTTTACCCAAAATAGTATTTTTTTTTCTGAGCACAATGGATTTGCAATGTGGCATTAAAGTGTACAGAGGCTGAGCAGTAAGGCTAGAGCTTTACCTTTTCTGATTTCACAAGGAAAATATTGATATCGATTTACCCGGCGCTGATATGTGTTCCCGCCACCCACCTTGGCGTGGCCGTCCGCTCGCAGCCAGCCACGGCAGACTCCGGTTGCTTAGAGCGGTTCACATTGATTTGATGAGAAGATGAGATGCGGCGTTAATTCATGTGTAGAAATCAATCCAAAATGGCAAAATATGACAGATTAATGGAAACGTAGAGACACACAGGCTTCTTCCTAAGGTAATTTATTGATGTCCAGGTTAAGATTGAGAATATTTAATTCCAGAAGATGTATATAAACTCTAAATAAAGCTCGGAATAGTTCTAATGCATTACAACGCGATTGGAACAAAGCAGTATGTACATTAGGTACTTGACTGGCATTATCAATTTATAAATAATGAAATTATACATGAATACCAGTTGTGCATTTTAAATTATTTTTTAAAATGTATTTATCCTCATTTGTGAAATCACTTTTTTTGCTGCACAGTTGCATTGCCCTTTAAATTTTCACCAGTGTTTTCTTAATGACTTCTATTTCTCATGTCTGCTGCTGATGTTTGCTTTAATACACTTTATACATTTTATTAGAATTATTATGAGCTTTTTACCCATTACCCATTTCTTGTCAGTAACTATAAAGTATGACAATTATATATATTTTAATTATGTAACAGGCATTACTTGTAAATAGTTACCCCGGACACAGGGCATGATCCAACTGTTTATAAAAGCTTCCAAAGCAGCACCTCCAAACATAGATTCAAAACATTATTTGTTCTTAACTGCTTCACTACAATAGGTTAACTCCTGTACGCACGCAAATATTGATAGCTAGATTAATCTCATCAAAATGTTAAGCTTTTATAATCGTCTCATGAACCCCTTTTACCCTCTCATACATAATAAATGTAGCTAAAAGTCAGGCTGACAAAGACTGAACAGCTTATCAGAGTAGTATGGGAGTTGCTACGTAGAAAATATGAAACTGCAGCATGCTGCGAGACGATGAGCTCATTGGGGTCAGCGGAGGTCAACCCTTTATGGAATTCCTGCCCATAATGATTAATAAGGTAGGTGTAGTTATTGCCTTGCAAGTCATCAGTGGAATGCAGGAGTTAAGCAGTTATCTGTAATCCAGTTTCATTACACATGTGCCCATGGGTTCTCTTTATTAATGCATTGTTCCTTTTTCTCTTCAATCCATGAGCTGTACAGTCTCTACTAATGAACAGCCCCATATTGATTGGCATAGACAACAGGGATCGCTTTGTTCCGCTATTCCTTATCTGCGCAGCCTCAACGGATGAAGCGGCCAAAGAGTGGTGCTGCAGACAGACAGTCCACTAATTTTAGCAGCTCCAGACCAAAAGGTCTATTTAGAAGGGCTTCTGTTGTCACTCATGAGTGCTCAGAAAGGTTAGGCTCCTGTAATCTTGTTTATGTTTTTGGTCAGTGGTAAACTTCCCTAAGCTAGCTTTGTGTCAAACACAGCTGGAGAGCCCTTTAGAAACGCAGCAGAGCAGAAATAATTGGTCCAGTAGCTCCGATGCAGCCATGACTTGCAGGTAATTTACTAATTTTTGTCTCTCAGCTGGTGTTATCAGTGTGGAATGGTGCATTTTCAGAAAAAAAAAAAAAATAAGTGTGCATGCTGTTTCAGAAGAGCTATTGTCATACACTGAGAGAAATCTTAAGTAACACCAGTCCCTTGGGTGACTTGCTTTTAATGGATTGGTTGTATGTATTTCTGCCATAAAAACAAAAAAAACGCATATGCTTTAGGCATTGATTGCCACCATGTAACTATCAATATCCTGATTTTCCAAGGAATCAACACGGGTCCTGCATGTGATGCTCATAACAATTCCAAGAGAGGCCTTTTCCCTAAATGTAGTGCTGATGACTGTGAGCAGGCCACCTCCAGCTGAGGGGGAAATTTGGATTGGAAAGTCCGTAGAAGCCACTTTTAATTATACCGGCGGTAAAGGATGAAATTGAGCAGGAATGAAGTGCTTTTTGTGCATCGATTTTTCTCTGCATGTGTGGATGCACTGAAGGGAGGGAGAGACAGTTGTAACCTTCTCTATCGCTGCACTGCAGGCAAACGGAGGGTGGGGGTTGGTGGGTG
>JAPTYQ010000011.1:15108971-15120698 GCA_029814465.1 Ostorhinchus cyanosoma
GTGGGGTGGGGGGTCGGTGCATTGCTTTCTTTTTAATACAATGAGAGCATGTACATCTACTTATCCTTCACATCCAATTAGGAAATGCCATCGAACTGAATAGGAACTCGGGCAGGTCTGGACAGAGGCCACACAAGCACTCTACCTCAATGGGGTTTTGATGGTTTGCGTGATCTGTTTTGACATGTGACAAACTTTGCCCGAGCTTTGGTGTGGATTTTTGTGACTGGGATGACAAGGTGCGGCCGTGGCTTGTGGATGGATTCCTCAGGTACTTTCTGTCTGCAGCTTCCCCAGAGGACTTATACCCATCTCAGGTGCTGTTTCTTACTGATCCTAAGCCTTTGTTTTGGCAAGATGTCACCTCACCGAGGTATCGGGAGAGTGACTGCCACCTCCGTCACCCAGGTCCCAGCAGGGTTCCTGACCACTCCTGCAGACGACTCCGGACTATAAAAAGAACAGTTACTTTGGAAGCAGATGACGCTTCGGCCTTTGTTTGCTTATTTTCAGATGACATTTCCTCCTGTTTTCTTGAGAACTTCCCCTGACCGCTAGCTTTGCACAGTCACACCAGCAGATGCGACGATTCGTCATGCATAAGAAACCCCACTCTGGCAGCCATCTGTCTCCTTGTGTCTGTTACCATGCACCGGCAGTTTGTTTTCGTAGACCCATATACAATTTTAATGGCATGCAAAATATGCTGAACCAATCTCATAACCCCCGAACCTATTCTAAAATCTCATTCCCGACCTATGCGTGACCTACGTAACACAAACCACAAAATATGCCGACTGCCAGCATATATAATGTAGTTCCTATGACTTGTGAAAAGGTTAGCCATTTGTGTCCCCCTATACTGTTTCCTTCACTAGATAGGTGGAATGAATTATTATGCCTGGTTAAAATGAAATTTGACTCATGTGACCTGATTCCTAGAAGAACTAACAAAAACAGCATGCCAAACCATAACTGGTAAAAAAGCAAAGAGGTCAGACGGATCACGTTGACTTCTCCGGGAACTGATACCAAATTCAGGTGCGGTTTCTTTATTCCCATTCAATCGCAGCGCATATTATAAAGAACAGAAAATCTAGCGGAACAATGAGGATAATTAATGAGTGACTACAGCTCTTATTGTACTCGCAGAGCTCTTGATTGGGCTTTCATCGATCAGTATTAGTAACTGCAATTCAACACTGTGAGTGATGTGTTTCCACATAAATGTCAAGATCGTAACAAAAGGGGAAAGGAGGGAATTTGGAGCGTTCCCATCAACTTGTTTGTATTGAGTAAAGTTGGCAGGAAGTGGTGATGTAGTCGAGGTTAGAGAGTCAGTAAAGGGTCGGTCTAGAGCAGGGGGTCACCAATCCTGGTCCTGCATGTTTTAGATGTTCCTGACGCTCATTATCAGGCTTCTGCAGAACTTAATGAAAGGCTTATCATTTGAATCAGGTCTGTTGGAAGAGGGATACATCTAAAACATGCAGGACCAGGATTGGTGACCCCTGCTCTAGACAATACATGGAATTATCATTGATCAAGGTTTTGCTTTCTGAAAATGGTAAAAATATTAATCACAAAATCAAGATTATTCCCCTGGAGACCTTTCTTGCTCGAGAAAAATATTAAAATGCAACCCATTTGGTTCTTGGATTGCTTATGAATGTGTTCCTCTAGTTATGTATGCCATGTATTTTTATTAAAGAGTATCATATTTGCCTTTGGATCATGTAGCCAGTAAAAGAAATAGTAAATTGTCTGTAACTGAACCACAATTATACCAGAGTAGGACATAGTGGTGAGGCAACTGAACAAATTATACTGCCTTGTCTTAAATGTGTGTATAAATAAGTGTTTCATTTTCACTTATTTGGGAAGGGGTTAATCTCCTAATAGCTGCTTAAGCAACACAATGTCAAATTGTTGTGGCGCAGTAGTGCTTTGTGGGAGTATCTCAAGTCTTAGGGGTTTGTGGTATGATCTGTGATGTAATTACATTAATAGGCTCGCATAATGATTAGAACTAAATAAAATACTAATAATAGCAATAAGATAAAGTATGTTAAAGCACAAATCTAATCCAGGCGTCATAACACCACTGCTAGTCCCTGAAATGTTTTCATGTTTTACAGAAACCGGTTTCTCTTGTCTCCAAGTCATTAGTCATAAGTTTGTTTCATCAGAAATTATTTGGAAAAAGGTGTTTAGTTAATTTTTCCCTTCAGCCAAAATCTACCCTGAGTGAGTTATTTTTATGACTCTGCTTTGGCAATAACTGTGACCAGAACTCTTATGTTTTCAGGCCCATTATGATGAATTGATGTCAAACTGCAACAAAACACATCACACTATGAAAAATTTCACACCTATGTGTAAAATGATGGTTATTCAATTTAGGTCAAATATGAATGTGATACTATGATGATCTGTAAAAAAAAAAAAAAAAAAAAAACCTGTTCATTATTCAGCATAGCCTGAACTTTCACTAGAACTTTGATTTCACCATAAAATATGCCTTTATGTGCTTACATCTAAGCTGCCATTTGACTGGTTTGTAGCAGCTTTTTTTTTTTGCCAGCTTTAAATGTGCTTAATAGAAACATGGGTATCATTTCACATTTCTTCCAATTCTACCGAAACGCTTTGTGTTCGTAAAAAACCAGCAAAACCACCTTTGTCCTGCCATTTTAGCTTTGCATTAGCGAGGCGAGCCACTGTGTCTTTGCCGCCCCATTCGCTGCACTTGCATTCGCTCATTGCAGGTGACCTGATGAGAACAAGGCCCTTATCTCTCTCTGCTCCCAAGAAGAATTGAGCACGTCTCCTCCGCCCATATAGTAACATTAAAGCAGTCGATTGCCACATGCTATCACATCAGCCACTAGTGTAGAATAATGCAGTCCGGGCTTTCAGTGATAGAAAGATGCCTATCATTCTTTGCTGAGCTTTTGCTCTCCTTGCAGGCCTTCGTGTTTAATATGACTCTACAAATGTGATTTAGTGGGCAGATAGCCTTGGGACTCAGAGGTCTGTGCTGCAGAGACCTGCGGTGTGTAGAATACAGCACCAACGTATGTAGGTTAAGGTTATCTCTCTGATGGATACGTTGTAGGACTGGATGTAGTGGAGGAATTCTTGCAGAAAAGGTGGATGGATTTGGTTGAGAGGACACCGCATTGTGCTTTACCTTTCAGAGCCGCACGATAACACAACACACAATTTAGATTATTCACAGTTTTAAGCTTCTTCACTGAGAATTTGTTGGTTATCCCCTTAAGCCACGGAGCGGACTCGTACATATTTTCAGAAAGTGTTCTCCCTCGGAGCCGATTCCTACGACATGTTTTCCTTCAATTCTCATCCCACCTTGTCTATATTCATCCTCGATTCAATTACTTTTTTAGTTTCAGCAGAGACTCCTCTCCGTCTATACTACATTGCTCTCCGAAGCGTGTTGCTACCCACAGATTTATGTCGGAGCTGAAGGATGGCTGTCCAATTTTCTGCATGGGTAGCAGTGCTGGTGGCATTGTGTGTTTTAAAAGCTCTTGTCAGATGTGCGTTAAGGATGTATGGACCACACAGCCATGTAATTCTTCCAGACACTGGCCATTTCTGTCACATCCTGCCATTAGCTTGTGCATCATAGTGATTTGTCATGTGAGTTCTTTTGGTCCAACTCAGATTGTCTGTATATGTGTGTGCATTGGTATGCATTGCACTACGTGTGAATCATCAGTCACTTGCAAACTGCAAGTCTTTCCACTCAAATGACTCAAATTGCAAGTGCAGAAATCCCTTTTTTTTATTTTTTTATTTTTTATTTTTGACTGGATATTAATTTCAGTGGAGAAAATGACCATCTGAATGGTCACATCCCTCATGGTTGAAGGTGAGGAGTGAATATCAATTATATTTTCAACTTTTTAATATTGACAGCTCTGAAATTGGTTTAGCAGTTTTCTAAAGGTGGATTTCTTAATTCATTTGGCCTTCTAGCCCTTATTTTCATAGATTTTTAAAGGTTCAAGGTGTGGTGTAGAGTCACATCTAGTGGTGAAGTTGCAGATTTCACTGCTCTGCCCTCACGTCAACCTGATGTATAGTGGCCATTTTGATTTAGTTAAAGGGGTCATATTTAGCTAAACCCACTTTAATTAGTCATATTTATTTGTGTATTTGGACCCGAATAGTTCATAAAGTTTGAATTTGAACCCTTCAGTTATCTTTATATTAATTTTGGCAAAAAATCGAGTGGATTTCTGAAAACCTGTTGTAATTCCTTATTAATTTGTTGCATTTTATAACGAGTTACATCACGACATTTGCACAAATAAGGTCAAGACTTCCGACGAACATTTCTCCGAGTACGACATAACTGTTTGTCAGCAGCAGCGGTTGTAATAAAAACTGAAAATATGTCCATACTTTGAATCAATGACCTAAAATGTTCAGTCGTTGGTTGTATTAACAAACTCAAGTGGGTGAAACGGGACAGAGCAGCACAGCCAATAACCTGGAGGGGGAGGGGTCACGGGCATTTAAAGGGCCAGCGCTCCAAAACAACCTTTCTGGTGTCATTAGTCCAAAATAGGGTTGAAGATGTTTATTCTTTTTTGAGGATCCCTTTTAGCTGATGTACAAATGCTAGGCTAGTCTTAAAATAAAAAAATAAAAAAAATCACAGTATACAGATCCAGTTAGTGACAGTGAAAAGAAAGGAGGGAAAAAAAAAACTAAATAAATAAAGCAATTCCCAATAATGGTAACCTAAAAAGATAAGTCAAATTAGTAACTCTCAAGCCGATAGTGACTGTACATGTTTTTTTTTAATGCTATCTGGCTTGATAATATTTAAAGGAAGAGTATTTCATAAAGAAATACAGTGCTTTTCATTGCATTAGTTTTTGGTTTTGTTAATGTTTGCAGACGTTGAGCTGAGGCTCTGCTACTGTTGTGATGAACATCAGAGTTATATCCAATTCGATGAGCAAGAGTTGTAGAGTACTTGGTGTGAATAATGTTGCGGATACAACAAGATGGACCTGTGGAGTTGAATTAATGAAGAATTCAAACCCAAGCGTAGCATTTACAGTTTATGTAGACCCCAGGGAGATGTTTAAAAATGCATAATTCCGTTTAAAAGAAAGCAAAAAAAAAAAAAAAAAAATCACTTCTTTAAAGGAATACAAGCTTCATTCACTCCTCAAACATTGTAGGTATCATTAATGCACTTTAACTCTCAGTCGACATAAAAGAACCATGGCAGCCAAAGATGGTGTTGAACCAAAACAGAATCCTTCATATTTTCAATCACAGACTTAAACGTATTCAAATCTTACTCTCCAGATAATTACATTTCTAATATAACCAGCAACAGACACACAAGGCACTGTTTTTTTTTTTTTTTGTCAATTCAAATTCACCATCACCCCCCCCCCCCCAGCATATTTCAATAAAGAAATCACTTATTAGAGAAAAACATCCATCATCTGAAAGAAGCGTTTTGTCTTTCCTCTCCCATTAATCATCTTATGATCCTTGGTGTCTCTGGATATAAAACTGGATATGAAGTAGTTTTAAAGTAGCTGTAGCGCTAATACGATGCTAAATGCTAACGCTGATGTTTCACTATTAATATATAATAATGTCATATCCTTCCGTGACCTTACGTTAAATAAATGCCTTGATTGGAAACGCTGCGATGCAACAGTTTTTTCAGATGCATTTTGTTTTTGTTTTATTAATTCATTCAAAATACTCTCTACAGATGACAAAAATACAACACTTTCACTGCATTTTGCAACAAAAACTTTGCTTAAATAATTTCACTGAATGAGGATTTTTCTTATAATGCAGTGGTTTTGTTTTCATCTTGCTCTTTAACTAAAAGGATCTCATTGATTCTTCTATTGCTGGACATTATGACCAAAAAATTCAATCCCTGAGTTTTGATTTCCGATTTTATATTGATTCCTTTCTGACTATATGAACTCAAGGATAATCCGAATTGACATATTGTTTTCCTGAAACTATAATTTATATATCCTCCTGAGACACAGAAATGTCTTTTTGTCCTTGTAGAGTTCAGGAGTTTCACAGTTTTACTTAAAAAACACAAAATAAAACACTATAATCCAAAGATATGCACTAGTAGGTTAACTGGTTAAACTAAATTACAGTCATGGAAAAAATTATTAGACCATCCTTGTTTTCTTCAATTTCTTGTTCATTTTAATGCCTGGTAAAACTAAAGGTACATTTATTTGGACAAATATAATAACAAAAATAGTTCGTAAGAGTTTAATTTCAGAGCTGATATTTGTCCATTTTCCATGTTTTGTTTTTATTATAACCAAAATCACCAAAATCAGTTCTTACATTAAAGCTATGACATTTAGGCTTTTATTCCTTCCATGTTTTCTGTCTGTTTTAGTCACATGATACACACAGGAGTTAATACTTGATTGCATCACCATCGTTTTTAATGATTTTTGATGGTTTAATCATTTTTTCTACGACTACGTTCAGGTCATTATTGAAAATGAGTAAATTCTCAACTAACTTTCCTGTTAAAATAACGGTTAAATACATAAATCCTGCTTTTTTTGATCATGGAAAAAATTTCACTGGTTATGCTAAACAAAAACAGTACATTTACAATTGCAGATCGCAAGAAATTCATCCAGAGAAATCATTTTGATTTTGTGAATTGGGTGTTTTTTACGATTCTCAGAAGGCAAAAGCTCTTCATTTCAGTTTGAATCTGAAATTCTTTTGCTACTGATCAATGTCTATATGCAGTGAAAACCTTAATGACATACTGGTGAACAGCTTTCACCCATGGCGGGGGGGGGGTCACACAACCCGTTTCTATGTGGATGCAGTCATAGTTATGTCTTTCTTTGTAGTCACTCTGAAAGGTTGACATGCTCCCATATGACTGGCCCCCTCCTCACAGGGGTCCTGCGATATCTCGGTTGTCTCCTTCCAGGCCTGAATGGGCACATTGTGCTGCCGCCCGCCGCTGCTCTGCAGACCTCTGGGCCCTCCACGCACACCTGTCAAACCATGTCCTTGGCGCCTTGGGTGCTGAGACACTCCAGAGCCCCCCTGCTGCACACATGGCCATTGAACCCCGACGCACATACGCACACGCCGAAAAAGCGAACAAATAAACACACGCGTTCAGGTGGGAGCATGTACGGACACATGCATGTATACACACAATTGAATTCCACGCGAACACGGCGTTCATACACACACACACGAAAAGACTCCAGTTTATTGGAAACACACTTCGCTCCCCTCCCCTTTGCCAAGGTTATATTCAGTGTTCAGAAAGGGTCAAGTTCCATATTTGTCGGGTTGGGGAGGGCACAGAAGGTTGTTTGGGGTGCACATGGAAGCAGCGCCGAGAAGTAAACTACCTGTAACTCGATCCACGACTTCAATCAGTTGCAGGTTTTCTGTTGGACTGAGAGGGCCTTATTTCAGGGGCTGAGCTGGTGTTGCTTCGTGTCACGGAGGAAACATTTGCAGAACATTGAGGTTTCGCTTTATTTTTTTATTTTTTTTTTAGTAACGTATTAAACGGAGTCATTTTGGATCCGTTTGAGGTGTGTGTATACGTGAACGTTCGTGTACCCGTGACCCCTTTCCCTTCTCTATGACTCGACTTGCTAGTTTTCCAGGCAGTTTCTTAACGTTCAAACTAGAACCAGGTAGTAGAATATATGTTCGTATTGAAGAAATTCTTATGCAGTTGCAGAAAATATTAATAGACCGCCCTTGTTTTCTTCAATTTCTTGTACATTTTAACAAACTTGGGCAAATATAATGATAACAACAAAAATAGTTTAATTTCAGAGCTGATATCGATGCATTTTCTGTGTTTTCTTAATAATAATAACCAAAATCACTTCAGTTCTTATGTCATTTTACTGACGAACAGTGCTTTTATTCATCCCATGTGTTCTTTTATGTCTGTTTTAGTCACATGACACACACAGGAGTTAGTATTTGATTGCATAAGCCTTGTTTTTAATGACTTTCATTGGTCTAATAATCTTTTCTGTGACTGTATATAGATAGATCAGGCTATCACACTAAAGAAATAAAAGTGACAATTGCAAAGTGCTGCATTGTGGGTCGAGTTCCTGTTTGACCAATAAATCTATTAGGCAAACTGACAGCCACAGTAATCGTGTCATAAAAAGGCTCCTCTTTTACAGGTTTCATGCTTCTGTCTGACATGTCAGACTTTGATACACAGATAAGAACAGGGATTTCATGGTGCATTCGGCGGCACATCGTAAACTTTGAAACCTACATCGCATGGTACGGAAAAGACACGGACAGATTTCATGATGCGTTCAAGCACACGTCATAAATTCAGAAATCTGCATTCAAATGGCCGCAAAGGTTGAGATATTCTTCCAATCGGCAGCAACCTGGATTTAACCAGGCCTTCCATTTGATAATTACCCTAGTGATTATTTAACCATTTAACTGGTGCAGTGAGTAGCTTCTTACCCATAAATTTGCCAGACAACATAAAGATTGGACAATACCAGGATTGACTGGGCTCATTGGGTTTTATTTATTTAACCTTTATTTAACCGGGTAAGTTAGTTGAGGACTGGTTCTCATTTCCAGTAACGACCTGGTGTCGATAGAGTGGTTCAAGGACTGTATGTGAGAACCTTTGGGATGAACCTTTATACAGTGGCTCCCTGCATCAATACAAAAAAAAAAAAATGAATGCAACTATGAATGGAGGTCAATGTGACGATTATTGTGACACTGTATAAATGATGTCATTGTTATTGTTTCTGCAATCAAAGCTAAAGGAAGCCTAACAATATTGTGTTTTATTGGCAGGTAGTGAATGATTCTGATCAATTTAGAATATATTGTGATCCTTTTTAATGTCGTCTCGCCCAGCTCTTAGGGTGTTGTATATTGTGCGGATAAAACAAAAAAAAATTGATATACAATATAGGTCTTTTAACGAGTTTTATAAAAATACGTTTGATATTTCAGATTTAGAAAACGTTATTTTTCCCAGAGGGCAGCATTTCTCGAAACATTTTTCACACAAGTAGAAGTCATTTATTTATTATTTTATTTTGTTACTCTTTTGAACAATGATGACAATAAAAAAGTTCTACACAGTATCCAATATATGTGATGTCAGAACAAGAATACACACACATTAAAAAAAAAAAAAAAAAAAAAAAAATAGGGGGGGGGGTTTCTAATCCTACTTACTTAATATTAAAGTATTCAATAGAGTGCTGCCAAAACGAGTCAAAAAAATTTACATTAATTTTAAATTAAAATAATATTTAGAACAGAGGAGGAGAACTCATCTAGGTTTCCCAGCTGACTAGAAAAAAAAAAAAAAAAAAAGTATGAGCCTATGATACAAACACATCAGAATACGCCACCGACTGAATTTAACAATTTAATAGCAGTGGGCACAAAAAAAAAATAGGAAAAGCGTTTTATATTTTCCATACCGGCGCCGAAACGCGACACCCTGAAGGCATCGTGACGAGTCGAGTGAGCACTAGATACTGTAGATTGAATTCGCTGCAGAAAGAGTTTACATTAAATCGGTCTCAATAAGGACATTATTTTTAGCACGATGACACATTTAGTGAGCGCAACGTAACTCACAACCCACCCAAGGTAATCCTCCTTTCTGGTGTCTTGCAGCTCTCATCTCGAGTACACCCTCTGTCTCTAAGAGTGGCCTTGGCCGTTAACCCTCCACGGAACAAACGCCGCTCTCGATGTGGCGTTATCATCAAAATTAAAAATGCTAAATGCCTGATTGTACATGCATGCGACGTGCACCCTCATGAAGGACCTACGGTGTCAAGTCCCACTAGTGTCACCCATATAATTTTCCCCTCTATTGACTTTTATGTTCTGCTGCAAGGTTGGTCATCATGGTGCGAATATGTATGTAATCCAAATAAAGACAAGCGTGATTATCATAATGATATGCTCCTGCTAAGGTAAACAGCTTCCTGGCCCCGGCAGAAGGGAAAACCGCTGTGGTGTTTTGACAGCCCTATTTTTTGACAATCTATTTCATGCATTTAGCATTGGGCACGGTAGACGTAAAGCCTTTTAAGAAGCAGCTCTGCATTTGGGGATTTCTGGTGAGATCCTGTGATAGGAGAAATCTCGTTTTTTTTGGCTTTAGAAGGGATCTAGGGCCGCAGGACTACAAAAACATGATATTTACATAAATATTCAAACACTTGAGCTCACATACACCCACGTATAAAAATTTAAAGCGCCGTTGCTGTATTTCACTCCAGCTGAACCCATTCTTCTTCAGGCTGTGTGCGTTCAACCTCAGTTTGTTTCCTCAGACACAAAGAACAACACACAATCGCATTAACGCATACAGAGCAACCTAAAGACTCATATCCCAAGGATCATCCCTTTCCAATTAGAGCCAATTAGGGCCCTTGTAAAAGGAAGTCTACCAGGGAAACATGGTCCTCTTTGGTGTTACACATCCCTTTTCAACTCTTCTCATCAGCGTGCCAGGCCAGAGTCAGAGAGGAAATAGGGACTTGAGGAAAAAAAAAGATAGAAAAATATAAAGGAAAGAAGTATAGATCAGGACCGTAGTTGTGTTTTATGTGCGTTTTGAGGTACGGCATTAGGAAACGTTGATGGAAAAACTTCCCTTACTTACCCTCGCTCGAGGCGGGTTTCGCTTATATCAAAAAAAGTGCTAACGTGCATAATGTGAGATGGAAAGGCATTTCCTGAATAAGGTCTGATTTAGCAAACGTTTAACTCACATGGCTCATCAGCTGCTTCGGAAAAAAAATAAGCAGTCTCAGGTTTTCATGCCCAAAAAAAAAAAAAACAGATCATCCGGCAAAAGCTGATGGTATCTTCCAGTTTACATACAACTACACCTGCTATGGCATTAATGACACATATCTAAATGGAAGTGAGTATTTGCATGATTGTCTGCAGTTGTACTGTATAGACTGACTTACAGATTCAATGCAATTATCCTCATGGCTCCGCATTATCTTCGCATTATTTCCACTTCTCCTGCAGTTGATGAAAATATGCCTAATTATCATTTCCTTTTTACTTTTCTGCGATGAACGAAAAGGTCACTTGAAGTTACGATGTATAGATACGCAGCTTATGACAGAGGACTTGTAGTAAAAAAAGCGATAAGAAAACGACAAGTACGTACAAAGGAAGAGAATTGAAGTGAGATTGAAGAATAAGAAAGCAGGCACATAAGTATACATAATCTTCCTGCAGTTGCCAACAACCTGAGTCAATTGTTATCAGCTTCCTTGAATTTAATGTGACCCTTGGGGGTAGGGAGGCTGCCCATGCATTATAAATGCTGCCCATTGACTCCTGTTAGTAATCTTGTGCCTTTTTCCGTATCCTTTCGTATGAACAATCCCCGGCTGGCTGTGATTACTTAAGTGGTAATAGCTGCACAGTATAATCCCCGTTTGACAAATGCGACGGTTTGTTTGTTATTCACACTTTGATGTAGTGATGCGCTGCTCATGTTTACCTTCATCTTTTCACACTGTCAGTTTGAGTTAAAATATATGGAGACTGCTCCTTCCTACAATATGGGATGCATAATAGTTGCATTCGGTGAAAGTCATGGTATGTTACAGTGGAAGTACAGTATACCTCGGGGGAGGG
>JAPTYQ010000011.1:15151373-15167485 GCA_029814465.1 Ostorhinchus cyanosoma
CGTAGATTGACTGGTAAATGGAGAGCTTCGCCTTTCGGCTCAGCTCCTTCTTCACCACGACGGACCGATACAACGCCTGCATTACTGCAGACGCCGCACCGATCCGCTTTATTAAAGTGGTAAATTCATGAGGAATAACTAGATTAAAGTGGTAAATTTACAAGAAAGAACTCCCCAATTTATGATGAGAAAAGCTACCTAGAGTGTAATATTTACCTCTGAGATGTAGTGGAAGCCGAGTATGAAGACGCACAAAATGGAGACGGTGAAATAAAGCACAAATACCTTAATATTTTTGCTTAATAAGGGAAGCATTTGCATTCCACCACAGTGCACAGAGGGGATATTAAAGAAGAAACGAAGCAGCACTATCCAGGAACATTAAGGCAACAAATGTGAAAATAAAGATAATATGCAAATTATAGTGTTAATATCAAAAGGCAGTTAAAAAAAAAAAAAAAAAAAAAGTTGACAGGAACATTGTTTCGGGAGATGCTGCTATCTTAAGTCCAGGTTCCTCGTATGGCATGCAGGAGATTGATTGAGAGATTCAGCGGGCCTAATTGTGCTGTACCATCTGCCCAAGTTACAGAACCTGCCAGGCATGTGACAGTTTCCAACAGGCTCGCTGATGAGCAGATGTGTGCAGGAGTGTGTGTGAGCGCTCACGTATGTGTGTTTAAGCATGTCAGTCTCTCTTTACTTTGAGATCACATCTTTTTTCAGCGAATTAAGACAAGATTTTTGCTGGTGAAATCGCAGAGGGCTGTCAAATGTGAATGCAAATATGATTTTTTTTTTTTTTTTTTTTACATAATTAAATGTCCCTTTGTCTCGCTGCTGCAGCACTTTGTTGTGTTCTTTATTATTTGTTGGATCTATCCAAGATGTGGTCATTGCTGCTGTCAGCATTGCTGTTGATATAACAGCCTGACAAATATCATAGGCGCAGAATACATTTGCATAAATCAATCGCCTGCTTTCCTTCCTCGCTCCAAACAATGGGACAGATCGCCAGTGGAATTAAACAAAGGAAGGAAACTAAATGCAATGCACAAAGCTTAGCAATTCAGTAAATTAATTTGGCATTCAGCTGGATGGCCAATGAGGGGATCACAAGTATTAGCAAGACAAGACACAAGACTTAAAAACCCACAGCTGATTCAATCAATTACTTTTTTTTTCTTTTTTTTTTCATCGTAAAAGTATGTCGCCAACGGTACGCGTACGAACTCGCTCATCCCCAAATGAACGATAGCCACGGAACAGATGAGATGCACAATAAAAGCGTCTCCTACAGGAAAAAATCTGACCACAAACAAGCGTTTTAATCAGGCACAGTGCAACAATAAATAATCAAACACAGGCCTGAATATTTATGGCGCTCAAAAGTAATGCGATCAAGTCCAAAATCTCCACACAATCAGACACTCGAGTGCCCACGACAAGAAACGGGACGCTGTTTTCTTAATGAAGTCATGCTGTTCTTTACTTACAAGCCTAAAAAAGAAACGCAAAAAAAAAAAAAAAACAACTTTAAAAAGCAATCACCTGCAATTGGATACCTTTTGTCTTTGGAACATCAGATTAGTAAGTAAGTAAAGTACATTTGCGAATCATCAACAACTCCGTCTGCTGCTTCGTCCATGCCAGCAGTTTGATTTGGCTTCCAACCACTTTCTGCCCGACTTGCAGACATTTGAGCTTTGATCATTACCGTTATTACTACACTTGATCATTTTATAAAGGAATTCATCAAAAACATTATAAAAATGGATATATCCCAACGTCGATTTAATTAGAGCAGATGCTTAGTAGTCCCTATATGGCTATTAAAGAGAAAAAAAAAATAGAATATCCCAGATTTTCCATTCACGGTCACTTATAAATCCCACTGAACTCCGTTGTCCCCCAGTTTTACAGCCTTATTCATTGAGTTATCAAGCCACAGTATCTGCAGCAAAATAAAATTTACATGGAACCCTTGTAAATGTCTAACAGCGATCCAAGCCACTAAACATGACAATAAAGTAATGGATGGTTAATTTACATGCAAGACTAGAGACTTCACTGATGCCGATAGTGCAGATGACGTTGAGAATAAGACAATTAGAGCAAGTAAAATGGAGGAAATTCAGTCTTTGGAGTATTTTAGAATCTGTCCACTGCTCCAGATTTGTGTCTTTCATTATGTCTGCAAGTTTTTTTCTTTTTTCTTTTTTTTCTTTTGGCCACAGACGACAGGGGGACATTGGCATGTGTTTCATATTCCGCATACTCATATCCCTAAGTCCCTCTTGTAATTATTATTCAGTAGATGCACTGTTTGGCACAAGGACAAAAGTTTGCATAATTTATGCAAGGCCGTCATCAATTTTTTGAAAAATGGCCCAGGCCTTTTCTTGTGCTTTTAACTAAATAGATGCACTTCAGCCCGGACATAAAACGACCGCAAGGAACAGAGAAAACTTTATTTATATCTTTACCTAAACTTTGAACCGGTGCACACTTTAGAGAGTATATTAGAGCTCGCTGCGTCCAGCTCAGATAAATTGTTTTACTTGTGCTACTGTACTCTCGAGCTCGTCCGACTTCGCCCGTTGGGATGCGATGCTTTGTGAGGCGGCGTTTCTCCCCTCCAGAAGAAGTCGCACCTCTCAGATAAAGTATTTGGAGATGAGCTGCTCACGTACAATGCACTTCCACCGGATGTGTCCCCGAGGGCTGTCACCTGAGGAGTTATTTCCAGCACAGCGCTCAAAAGAAAGAAATCCTCGGAGAGAACCAAGGGGGACTTTGTTACTCCACATCCCAGGAGAAAGTGCTCTATATTTACTTTAATGAAGAGGACGGGAGATGTAAATAAACCGCCTTCCAATGCTCTTGTCCATACGTCCAACTTTTCCCCTCACTCTCCCTCTAATCCTGGTTGTAAATGTTTTTCCACTGCATTGTCCACTGGTGTGGATTTCAGTAATCTATGGCTTGGACATTGTAATCTATTTTCGTTGCCAAAACAGTGAAAAGAACTTGGATGTACTCTTTTTAGTGTGTTTCTTTGTTTAATCTAAAGATGGAAAATTGGCATATTTTATTTTGATTCCTCAATGTTTTATGTTTAGCGTAAAGGAGTTATTATCTAGTATCCTGGCGGTGGATTTGTAGAATGGCAGGACTTGAATAATGCTCTTGTTTTTTTGGCTCGGCTGCCTGGTTTTTTTTTTCAGTGTTTGTCGCTGGAATATAAAAAGAACATGCACATTTCCTTGCTCTAATCCCTACACGAAATTCCCTGCTACATACAATCTTTCTTTTTCTTTTCTTCGCCGGGAATGTTGTTGCTACACAGTCATTCTGGTAATGATTTAAAAACATGTTAAATGGGCTCTGTTTCCATTCGGAGCGAGCTCATCAGATCATATTACTTCTCCCTCCATGCGGACTTAGCATTTCCATTTAAACCTGCTGTTTGCATCTGTGGAACCAATCAATAACCCAGCAGAGTGTGTTATTTGCATGGTAACTGCTGCAGAAATGACAAATAAAGTACCGGCTATAGGAGGAAGTCGCTTTACCATACTCTTTACGAGGTTGTTTGAGAGCAGTTTTTGAGTTTGACCTTACAGAAATCTGTTTGGTGAGGCAGGAACCGCTCGACTATTCTTGCCCAGTCTTTTTTTTTTTTTTTTTTTTTTATAAGGAAAGTAGATCCATGTGCTTCACTTGTTTAAGGGACCCTTGGGATATATTACTTCTCCGCAAAGCAGCACCGAACGCCAGGAATTTTGCCAAATGTTTCAGGATGCCAGACAAATACATCACACGCATCTCACTTTATAATCTGACCTCCAGAGCTGTGGAATTTGAATACATCCATATTAACACACAATAATATTTATTCATGGACTTGCTTGTCTGATATACCACTTACGCTACGCCATCTATTGCCTTGTCAGATTTCAGACCCAACATTTATAAGAACGGGAGCGCGGACAGTGATGGAGGACCCTGAATTCTCAAGTGTGTTTCTTAGCCAGTTCCTCCAAAAGACGAACAATAATAAGTGACCTCAGCTTCAGGCGATGCCGGTAACCTTATCTGAGGCCTGTTTTGAGGGAGAGACAACGGGAGGATACATTTCTGACCAGTCTCGTCTTTTCTCACTTGCCAGATGCAGCTACAGTGGCAGCTTGAGTTTATCTTTTTGTCCATCAGTTTACAGACAACATTGCCGAAAGTGGTTACGAAGCCATATGGCGCCCTGGAACCCTACAAACTCCAGTCGTCTAAGTGTTAAGTGCTTCATTTTTCACACTAGCATGAGGTCCATTGTATTTATAAATGATTTAGCAGAAGGGCAAGCCTCATTCGGTAGACAGGACATTATATGCATATTTAAACGATTTAACACCCACAAATTGCATTGCCTTCGTCTCTGCTAACACGCTGCAACCATTTTATTTTTGTTCTTGCTGTTTGAAGATGTGACCCAGGATATGTTGCCCTATTAGAAAGCAATAACGATAAATTGCTTCGCGGATGTATAATAAAGGAGCGCTGTGAAAGACTGCGGGCACTAAATAATTTCATTTCCAATCATTCAAATATGACACATTATTAAAGTTTAAAGGCCTGCGTTTTATTTTTTCTCTCTCCTACCTGCAGGGTGTTTTGTCTTTTTTCTTTTTTTTTTTCTTTTTTTTTTTTTTTCATACGCATATCTGAATCGTAGCTTCGACTTTTTGTCAATCAGTGTGTTTGTTCTGAGTCGAGGTATGCACTTCACACTCGCTTCCTTGACATGTACAGGTTCTATACGAACACAGATGTGCGTTCAGGCCTCTCACACTCAATTTAGCAGGAAACGTGAGCCAAGTTGCAGACCTTGACTTAATAACTGTGCACTGGTGTTAAATGTAAGGGTCATGCTGTCGATGCGGTGCGTGAATGAAGACATATTTTGACTTCGGCATGCATGCCAAGTGTGTTTTGATTCCAGCTGAACACTCTGAATGACTTATATTGCTGTAGGAAAATTCAGATGCTCAAAGCCCATATGCAACAGAAGGAAAAATTACCAAACTTATCCAGACGTTATTGCATTTAACTCCCAATTCACCGCTCTCCATTGGCTTTGCATTGTTTGAAGGCTACTGTTCGGTATTTCCGTCTACTAGTAAAAGGCTGAAACATGCCTGAAACCTACTGTTTGGTGGGATGCAACGGCAATAATGTAGAGAAATGCCAGTACGTTTTTATCAGTTGTCAAGCCAAAAAAAAAAAATGAAGTCTATGAGGAGATGATGTGTGGAAGGAATGGGAAAATGTTTGAGATCCTAGCACTCGGTATGGCAGGTTTTATATCCAAATATTCACTGTTGCCTGAAAGAATATTGGAATTTACTGAAGTTGTATCCTTCCAAAAAATAAAAAATAAAAACTCCAGCCCATAACAACCTATTGATAAGTAGTAGGTTGCTGAAATAATTGATAAAGCATATCAGGGTTATTATTATTTTTTTATTCAACTGCTAAAATACTATTAAGAATACCCACAATATTACTTAATTGTTATAGTTATGGGTTTTATTTTATATAATATATCTCTATTAAATGGATGATTGTCTCCAGCCCAGCAGTTCCTTTCACACGAACCTCCTCTCAGTTAGTTATTTTTTTCACCGCCCTCACATCCTGGACTCCTCAATGGTTGATCATGACCCAGAGGTGGATCCTGGGAGTCGACGCAAAGACTCCAAGAGCTACAAGTGGTGAACCGAGAGGAGGGGAGAGTGTCATTAGCATCGTTGTAGCTATGCTAGTGAGTCTCTTTAAGTCTGTTTGTAGTGATTCTACAAAGAGTTTGGCTCATTCACTTCAACCCATAAGACTATGTAAAGTGTTTCCATGCGGTTCATGCTCATGCATTAGTAATGAACATTAATGAAACTCGACCAACTCAATTTACCACATACTATTGCTCTATATTCTGTTTTATCATCTGTACCTTTAAGTTCACCATGTAACAGGTTATTTAAATGTATATTGAGTCATTTACAAAAGTGTTGGCTACTTTCCAGTTACCATACAACCTTTTTTATGTCACTATAGATGAATGATAAATCAGAAAGCGGTGCAGAAATGATGTATGCAATCTAAGCTAACTACAGATCTAACTGCTAACTCAATGGCACTGCAATTTCCACCTTCATTTTGAACCATTCTGGCCATAATATGCAATACACAAAACATGATTACTGTAAAACGCTCCCTTTCTTTCACTCTGTAAGGACGAAAGAGGCAGATATGAAAGGTGAATCATAGTCCTTCCACAATAGAAATGCAATTTTTTAAATGATTTTTGATGATGTTTGCTAAAATGGTTAGAAATCTATTAGCAATTTATCAGCTATTTTATTAGCATTTGAGCCTTTATTCCACAGTACGGCACCGATTGTTTTCCCCTCGATTGGTCTTGGTTTCCAGAGTACGACACATCACGTTTCATCTGTCTACAAATTCTATCCGTTTCCAGGTCGGGCATGTTTTATCCTATCTTTGTTTTTCAGGCTGCAATTACATGATCGCTGGGCTTTCCTGGCACGGATTCAGGTGTACATGCCGCATTGCAACTCTCTAACATGATAAGAAACGTTTACATAATACTAAACATCATACAGCATTAATTGGTCTGTCAAGATACCTGAAGCACAAAACTGGTAGCAATAAATTTACACAAATTTTAATAAAAACTGCCATAAAATCATAATCATTTTAGTCCACTAAATGTGAATGAATGCTTACAATGCACATTTATGCATGGCCTGTCTCTAGCTTGCCTCATTCCCACGCTCACACACTGCTTTCATCTCACACAAGTCATTTGAATTTTTAAGGCATCGTCAAAGAAACTGTCAGCCTCAGCGCGCACGGAGGAAATCGCTCAAATGCACTGAGTTATTGATGCCATTTGCAGTGGGCATTAGTGCATGGATACGGGCTTGGATCACTGAGGTGTGCTTCTATCTGAATAATGATTTGCAGAGTCAGACTGTACAGGGGACATTTCTTTGTGTTACTCCACTTAACATGTGCCCTTTCCATAGTGACGACAGGTCCCGGCATTTGACGGAATGTCTGCTGGAAAAGGTGCAGAGATATCTTGTGCGGTGTTGTTCTTTGCAAAAGTACCTCAAATCCGCTTTGGATTTAAGACCTGAACAGTAACTGGCAACCAAAAGCATCCTCTGTCGAAATGTTTAACAGTTTCCGAACCACTAATCTGTTACATGGAAATAATTCGGGTTAAAGTACAGTTTGTCGTCTTTTCGTGGTCATCCGATATGACCTGCTTGGACGTCGTAGTGAACGTAGAAACACCGTCATCAACTGTGACATTGATTCATCTTTAAAACTCTCATCGTTTGACAAATTGCAGGGGTTGAAGACGCTTGTTTTTACTACGTCTCGGTCAGTGATGCATTTTGCAGAAAATTATCACTTTTCTTCTGGTTTCTGTTTTAGATATGACCTTTTTTACATGTACTCTGAGCTTTCCTTAACATCTACATGATCAGGGAGTTAAATATAGGAAAATGCCTGACTTTGACCAAAAAAAATGCAGAAGATCATATGATAAATGTTGAGAAATCATATCAGAAAGGTTAAACGTTCAGAACAATGAATTGCATGTCTCTGTAAAAATACTACTATGTATAGTTGTCATTGAGTGATACAGTCTGTGGATACCTAGTGTTTATTTGCTGGTGATTTTGGTGTGTTCTGGTATGAGACGTCCCCCTTATGTTGAGAGTTTGAGATATCGATAAGACAAATAACCCTTTCAAGGCTTAAAGGTAAAAGTAAAGTCGGAAAAGAATAGAAAAGAGGTGTCGCTGGCTCAATATCCTGGTTATCGTCGTGAAAGGACGGTGAAATGGAGATTTTAGCGAAACCCCAAGTGTTAATGTATTCACAATCAAGCACTGACAATCACCTGTACAGGCCGCTTGACTCTGTCATCTGACATTACCCCTGGTTTACTGTATTATTTTTATAGCAAAAGTCGTTCTAATTATCGTCACTGCCTCATTTTCAATATCCAATTTGTGCAAGTGTTATTATCACAAAACTGCATTAGCCTTTTTGAACCTTATTTTCCATTATGATGATTCAGACAAATTATTTGTAAGGCAGAAAGGCACAGTGTTTGTGTACAGGACGACTGCACATGTATGGGGAATGGGTTTGCGCTGATGTCTGCTTCAGCTCTTGGCAGCATGTGAGGTCAAAGCCGACGCTGGCTCTATGCAGATGAGGTTGCGATGATTGGAACAGAAATGATTGGAATTCATGCTCCCGGGCTTTCTTCACACCGTGTGGAGACGACACAAAACAAGAGCACAGCAGTACATGTCAGCGTCATCAATCACCCAAGAGCCTCAATCAGTTGTGATGTGTCTAAGGATGAAAGCCATGATTCTCAATGATAGGGCTGTTAAAATTCACACTCCTGAGTGGATGTCATCAGGATATGTTGGCAATGGAGGTAACATCAGACCTGAAGCCGCTGGGAAAACCCATCTTGCAGAGCCACTGATTTCCTGTGTTTACATGCACACAGAAAAACGGCTTATTAAGAGAAACCAGCCATGAAACAGGAAGTTAGAAAACACATTGTCAGTAATCACATTTGAATCCAAGCTGGAAAACATTTCTTGCAAGAGATGCTTTCCATTCAGAGGAAGAAAAAAAAAAGCTGCTTCTTGAGCATTTGGACTGATGGCACAGTGACTGTTTTCCCTAAATATACTTCTGAGTAGGGAAGTGAATCGATCAGATTTTATGGAAACGAGTGCCGTTATCGATTCGGCTCATCGTTCCAATTCGCTCTTAATTCCTGGACTGATCCCTGATCAGTTTTCAGTGTGCAAAAAAGTAGGTCTTCTACTTTCTGTGCCAGCTGTAGCAATAGTTTATCTGTCATTACCTAGAATGGATGAAATGAGAGAATATATGTGCAGCGTTCATTTTCATCAGCTTTTCTTACTCTTACTAAGCCTGCCTGTGTGATATTTACCCTCTGAAACAGACATGCTGCTTCGTCAGGAAACGGCGGCGTTTGTTTGGAGAATGTTGTATCATGTCAGTACATGGCATCCCTGGAATTGAAGCACTTGTTGTGTAAAGAGATGTTTCAGCATATTGTTTTACTTGAACTGATCATTTTGAAGTGTTGACATCCTTCTTGCTTTTAAAAGAGAAAAAAACGTCATATTGTATTTTGTGTTGTCTGTTTAGCATCTCTATGTTGCGTTCCACAGTAATGCCTCTACCAGCTCAGAACTGACTGCAAATAATGTCTACAAATGCTACCAATGCGAGCCCAATAAAAAAAGAGGCAGGTGCACTGAGTGAGGAGACTGCTCTGGAGTCACCAAACATTTAATACCACTGGCGTCAGCAACTTTTCACAAGGAAAAAAGCCTTAAGCCTTATTGGCACTGGAGTGCTACAAACTGGAGTGTTAGAATGAAGTCACTCTGTATATCGTTTGTTCCTCTCTGCCTGCCCTTGACTTCTTGTTGTAGCAAGTTTCCAACAGCGTAGAGGCAGGAGTTTTACATCACTGTTTTGCAATGTGCAACTGTCAGAAAAATATCAATATAGCATAAACAAAAAGAACTGATGGACTGATGCCAGACCTCATCTGGAACCAGTTCTTTATTCCCATCCCTACTTCTGAAAAATGTGTTAAACTGTGTTTCTCTTCCTATTCGAAGACATTTTACTGCTCCTGAAATTTGTCAGGAATATATTATTTTGTCACGAAAGTAAAAGTAATATGTAATCAATAGTATCTTGGCGTTGCAGTTGTTGGTAATGATTTCTCAAACAAGATGCTCTGGATTGTATAAAACACCTCTAATACAGCTTTTTTCCCATTAATAAGAAAAACATGCCATTAATTGCGATGGTTTGGTTTTGGTTGCACAGGAAATATAGAAACTCATGCCTTTTTTTTTCAGAAAAAATGTGATATAAAAATGCTTATACTCCATATCCATGTATAAACACTGACTGCGATTAAAGTAAAATGTATTTTGAATGCATGATCGACACATATTTGCTTTCCCCGCCGTTCAGCTTCTTGGCATTGAAAGTTGTCTTGGCTCTTAATACATTAATTATCCTTCAAATGAATATTTGCAGTGAATCACACAAAATGGCATAGAATGAAACAAAATGAAATCTCTTTAAATGAACCCAGTGATATATAGTCTGAAATACCATTTAAGTTTCTAAATTGGTATGAGTCAGGTCTACCATTCACATAATTCTCATATTCCCTGGTGACTTGATCACATTACTCACTTTTCAATTTCTGTTTGGATATATCCATCAAATTTGATGGCGCCTCTCAAACGCAAGATGGTAACAGATTTTTAGAGGGAAGGCAGGCCCTGTTCTGGGAGTTGTAAGTCATCTGTTAATCAGAGGGAACCAAAATTACACTAGTTGCAAGGCATTACTCTCGTTTTTCAATTTGTATGTCGTGCATTGCCAAGAGTTGCCTAACTATATCCATTCTGAAATTCTTGACATGATCATTGTGGTGTCAGCTGCTGGCATAATAGCTCAACCCCTCCCTATGGACATATTGGGAAATAAATATGAAATCCACCAGTAATGTCTTGCACAGATGATGTTGTTAGACTTGCCAGCCTGAGGCATCAGCTGTGTGTGTTGGACGTCTGTCAGAAACCAGTCCTCCCCTCCCCCCATTCCAGACTCCCCTCTGTGCTGAAACCAACTGGTCCAGGGATTGCATGCCAGACTCGTGGAGAGTCCCAGAGACCCCTCTCTACTCCGAGTCCAAGTAAAAAGAAAGACTCTGGCATTGAAATAGACTCCTCCAGCTCGTGATATAGAAGCAAAAAAAAAAAAAAAAAGTCTCCTTCGCCTTGGCCAGATTCAATTGGAAGTCACGAAGGGGTAGACTGTGAAAGGGTCGTGGGTAGGATAGAATTTCAGAGTTTTCTTTAAAGGTGGTCCCCCCCCAACACACTTCTGATGGCCTGTTGTGCAGCTTGAATAACATTCCAGTGTCGGATTGATACAAAAATGAAATGAGGGGAATGAGAAGAGAAAGGATGGAGGGGTGGAAAGTCCCCTTCAGCTAAGCTCTGGACACCCTGCTGTAGTTATGGGATAGAAGTGGCAGACGCAATTCACAAGAAACAGGGTTAATATTATTCAGTCAGAATGGAATTTGGGTTTTGAGGAGTCTTGTTTTAATGTCATTTTTTGAGAGATCACATTCTACTATAAAGCTCATTATTTACACACATCTGAATTACGGTATCATCAAGTTTCCTTCAAAATAAAACTCATAGACTGTTATTACATGCTGCATCGACCGATAGTTTACATCATAGCTCTGGTTTTAGACAGCCATGGCAAAACCACAAATCACCTCCATTTTCTGTACGGTTTGTGTGAGTATCGGAACTAAAGATCTGTTTGGAATCGTCCAAACAAGGTCAGAACTCTCACGGCTTAGTCTGAGCCACGGATCAACAAACAGGAACTTAACACAGATAATAACGTCACATGATAGCTTTATACCTAAATAAGCTTCATAATCCAACTCACCCATGTAGGAGAAACACTGCCAGCAACAGTGATTCTAGCTTTTAGCACTTTTTTGACTCATATAGTGACATAAAGTTCCTAAACCACCTTTATAAATGAATTGAGTTCATATCTGTACAATCCAATACATTGGTATCTTTGGCAGAACTTCAGTGCTCTTTATTATAACTTGTAGTGATAAGGCAAGGTCATTTTTTATTATTTGAAGGTATAAATACGACATTTACCTCCTTTAATTCTTTGATTGAGTGGGTGCTTCATACATCAGACATTCCCTCATAGTGTATAAAAAACCTACATGTGGACAGACAAGGAGTAAAAAAAAACAATTTAGTTATAGTTACAAAAAAGTGGACAGAAATGCATCTAATTCCCCTTTTTATTGAGGGGGTTGTGCGGCGGGCTTTTTTCCAAAGTTTGATTCTACTTCACTCGACAATTATATGGAAACACAGCTACAGTTGCAAAGGTTGATTATTTGAAAACTGGCAATAGTTTGATGATTGATGATTTATTTTAGAAAAATGATTCCACAAAACGTAATGTGCTCTGGCATTATATCATTATGTTATCATTATACATACATACCATTATATTACATCAGTTTGTTGTGTTTCGGATTGTGCGGTCTTGCCAGTTTGCACGGTTGTTGCTTTGGCTGGAAAACATATCAACGTATTGACTTCATCATAGAAAAACCGTTCATTTTAACCCAATGATCTCATATGTCTTTACGGTTTAAGAATCTTGGTGAAAGGCGACACGACTTTAAAACAGTGCAGGCCGGTCTCTTTTTTTTTTTTTTTGCCAAATTAAATATAGGTTTCTCTCCCAGACCTCCCACCATTGATACGCTCAATATTGATTGGGAAAAGGCCAACGCCGTGAACCACGAGTCTTCTGTTATTCTATCTGCATAAACAGGAGGCAATCTCATTAAAAGAGCGAGCTCCAGTTGGGTCTGCGAAATTTCCACGTATTTGGGGTGCAGTACTCAGGAAAAGTCAAAAGCAATTACTGACTTCCTCGCTTTCATCCGCTCTGTGGAGAGGACAGAATGGTGTTTGTGGCTGTAGCGCAAGTGGATGAATAACATTACACCAGAGTGCAATTAGAACTTGGACCCGGGTCATATGTCCTGATGATTCTACACTATGTCAATTAAAGAGCATTTTAAAAAGACAAGCTAAAAGAACAAAAGAGCAGAAGGGGGTTCGGGGGACGCGACAGGATTCAAAGCAATGACTGGAAATTATAACAGTGTCTACGTACGTGCGGCGTCTTCCGCGGCAAACACACAATGTTACATTTTCCACGAAGGATCTGGGTGCAAAACCTGTTATTATGCTTTCCAGTCCAATCACACAGCAATTGTTAAGCCTTCCAGGTCGATCTATCCAAAGCCATTTATTTGAATCCATATTATGCGTTTTTTTAATTCTTGGACTGAATGCCGGTAGCAGACTGCCCAGCGTAACAGTCGGTAGCAGCGATGTGTTTGTGCGAGCATAAATGTGTGTAAGCCCCAATCACAGCACAGTAAAAAAAAAACTAAAAAAAAAAAAAAACATGGCTTCCAGTGCGCTGCCGGACTTTGACATTCACTAACTATCCCTGACCGTTGTGTGGCTGCCTCACCCCGGGAGACCTCCGCTTTTAGATTTAGAAAGGTTGCCCGCTGAGTCCAACCCAAACACATTCTACTGCTCAGCCAAGAGACACAGGGGCAAGGTCATGTGGAATGTGTGTGCATGTTTTCACGCCACTTCCCAAAGTGTGCCTGAGCGCATTTAAAAAAAAAAAAAAACAAACAAAAAGAGACGCGCACAGCTTTAGACGGTATCCTGTCCTCGGCGGCGAACAGCAGGTACTCTTCCATTGTGTTCTTGATTGCGCACGTAAAACATCTAAACGTGGACTCTTTGGACTCGTGGATAAAACACCCGTCGATACCTTCAGCGCTGGTGTCATTGTGATCCTTTTGTGGTCCTTAATTCACTTCATTAAATCCCTTGTGTTTGCAGATTTGTGCTTCACACCAAGTCTTTAATGACTTAATTAGAATTAGTCAGCATCTAGTGAAATTAAACCAGAACATCCTAAATGACTTTTTTGAAAGTAGCACAGCATGAGAGTCCATGCTGCTGAGTCTATTACCCAAGTACTAAATTAGCTGGTATCCTAGTTTATGTAATGCTGTTAAAAATCAATGTTATGTCTTCTTTTTTTTCCCTTTTTTTTATGTTGGATTAAATATAACCTACTTACCAGCATGCCATCTCTGCCATGATTAAAAAAAAAAAAAAAAGAAGTATATGAGGAAGAAGATGGGGAGAAAAGGGTTGCTTGGAATTCAGTAGACATTTAGATGGAGACTGATATAACCCCAGGCGCCCTAGCTATCTCATCAAGTTTTAGAATTCGTGGTAAGACTCGGCACCTTGAGACCAGCTGTGATTTGTCAGACCTGAGAGCATTTGCCTCGACAAGAGAGGGAGAGTATTGCTCTCTTTGTCCAGATACATACCCCTTGAGGATGTTTGCCCAGACCAATCAGACTTTCATCAGACTCCTTTCTATACTGGTCTGAGGACTGAACGACCCAACGGCCCTGCTACCCACCTACACTTATTCCACCTCTTCCCCTTGGCTTAGAGAAACAAAATGCCCAATTACAGATAATAATCTCTGAGCATTTTCTTATGAGGTGGACTCAGGGAAGACAAGAGGAAGGGCTGGCAGCATGGCCGGCTTATCAGGGAGGACTTGAACCATAACCGTTCGGAAATGGTTCATAAGATCTTGGCTGAGCCGCCAGCTGTTACCAGCGGACTGAAGTGTGTTTGTATTTTTAGCGGTCTGTATGCCAAGCCTGTCAAGTTCACCAAAAAGCAAAAAGCGGTATAAAGTAAAAACTAATCCTCCCCCTTCAAATACCTTCCACCTTCTTCTTCTCCTTTTGAATTCCTCAATTTTGAGTCCAGAAGTCAGTCCTTGAGCTTTCGACCGAGCGTTCACAAGTTTATTCTTGCCCGCTAATCGATCACTCCAAAGCCGGGTCATCGAGGTCCTGACAAGAGAAGTTCTCTCGCATTACAGCCGCCGTTTCGGAAAGGCTGCTAGACAACACGAATGGAGCCGGCAAAGCAATTCACCACGGTGACCTTTGACCTCTGTGTCAACAGTGTTTGGGTGATTATTTACCTTTAAGCAGAATAAGAACGGCTGATTCAACCAGGAAACAGACTATTGTTGACCATAGGGAACAGGTCATACCAAAGACTAGGTCAAGTGTTATAGCTCTGTTTTTATTCTTGTATTGTTCTCAGACACATTTGAACATTATTATAGATCATTTTTTTAACAGTTTTCTCCAGGATTCAGTTCATAGCCACTTCTAAAAAAAACACTGAAACTCTGACAAACACTGGCCAGAGTATTATATGGTATCCTATTATCTTTCAACTCATGATGAATATTGGGAACAAAGGTTAGGTCACTGTAAAAATCAGAGTTGTACAAGATACTGTTATGTGCCAAACACTACAAGACGCTCTGAATCTATAATACTTCTAGGATTAAATGAAGAAGCCGGCTAAAATGTCAGAATTGTCTTCCAAGAGTGCAAAAATCAAACAGAAATGAGATTCTCTTTCGTTTACTAGACGGCGAGAATAAAAAGTCGGACAAAGAAAGGATACAGCTGCGCCTCGCAATCGCAAAAGAATCTATCTCAATATTGGTGCCAGTGAATCAATAATTCCTCGCAAGGAAACACATCACAGTATATTGCCAGATCGATTATTTGTTCACACTTTTATATTGTTTGCACATTCAGGAACATTGCAGGAACCAGGACATTTTGCACAATAACAAGCAAAGTGGGTTTTAACAAAAGATGTTTTCACTGAAATGTCAACAGTTAAGCCTCAATAAAAGGGCCTTGAAGTGTGTGCAGCAAAGCAGCCCCTTCATAAATTATACTGTCACTTTCTGTCTCATAAGGAGGAGACATAATATTAAGATAGTGTTTTGAAATATGCCGCAGTTGAAATGTTATTTTAAGGTAAAATTGTCTCAGTGGGACAAATCCACATTCATGAATATTGGAATGCAGGATGTGGTTAAAAATTCCGCAAAGGAAAAGGACCTTTTGGCCTGTTTGCTCGTGTATTTTCTGTGATAAATTATTAAACTTCCCGGTGAAAGGAGTGACAAAGTCTTGAATGATCTCCTTTGCCTGGGAGGTTTTCAGAGTTCATGGCGCCCCTCCCAGCCTCTCCTCGGTCCTTGGCTTTGCTAATGCAGGCCACTTTTCCCCCTCAGCCTTTCATTTATATGTATAAAGTGAACATTTAATGGACATTGATGGACATATATGCAAATCCACACCACCTTCCTCCGTCTCAAACCCTTCAATCTTTCGTTTTCTGTCTTTTTCCTACCTCCCCTCTGTT
>JAPTYQ010000011.1:15439639-15451510 GCA_029814465.1 Ostorhinchus cyanosoma
AGATATGGATGTAAACACTGAAATGATTTTGTTTATTATCAAGAAAACATGGAAAATGGATAGATATCAGCTCTGAAATGAAACTATGATGAGCTACTTTTCTTATCATTATATTTGTCCAAACAAATGTACCATTAGTTGTACCAGGCATTAAAATGAATAAGAAATTGAAGAAAACAAGGGTGGTCTAATATTTTTTCCCGCAACCGTTGTATGTAACTCATTCTAACAGAGCTGACACTTCCAAATTCCCACACTGCACTAACAGCTCTACTAGAATTCAGCCAACATTTTCAACCAAATTACCTTGTTTCAAGCCAACAAACACTGCCAACAGGATAAACAAATGTTGCTTGAATTGCTAGATTTCTTAAATCTACAAAAAAAACCTCTCGTTATGATGAACCTGAAAACTAGACAAAGGGCAAAAATTTTGCCTCCATCGCAAAGAAAAATAAGTTTGACAAATGTGTTATTCTGAAATTGAGAAGTTCTCACTTAAAAAGAAACCAATCTTGTTCCTCTGCTGGGGTCTAACGGAAACAGTAGCTTGTTAAATCAACCTGTGTGTCTTTTTAAGTTAGATATAGCGTCTTAAAATGAGATTAAAAAAAAAACAAAAAAACAAGCTCTGCAATATTTCTTCTTCTTTTTTAAAGTTTAAAGCCCAGTTCATACCGAACCTTGCAGGTAAAGGTTGCGGCTTGAACCGGATCGACTGTGCTCATCTCAGATTGACTCACGGCATCACCAATCAGTCGGTTTGTCAAATTGCCAGAGGCTGGTTCTAGAACATCTCGCTGAATTCTGTATGTTTTTGTAAGAATCTACAGGCTTTGGCTTTCCTGTTACCACAAAGCACATCACCTCTGTCAGCTATTTCCCGAATAAATCATATCTCTCCTTATTAGACGTGACTCCAAGTCCGACAATAGATGAAAATCGATACTAGAAATGCAGCTGTAGTTACTAATTCACACTCGCGTTCATATTTTAAGATGCTACAACGAACATGCAGCAATAAAAAAACATGAAAAGCAGACACTTAGAAGGAAAGTAACTGAACATTGTTACCATTGAATCAATATACACTCCTCTGCTGTTGCATTGGTCTGAACTGGCAGGTGTCAGATGCAACTGATATTAGGTCTGAACTGGGCTTGAGTTTCCACCATCATATTTGACAGAGTTAAGCTAGCGTAGTGTAAATCACTCACTGCGAGTTCCTTATCCTGAATCTGAGCCAACTTCACATCAGCTGTGGAAGAAACACTCATAATTTGTAAAGATTTATTTTTACTACTACTGTCTGACAAAAATAATTCTTTCTAAGTTCTAGTAGATGGTATGAACCTAATCGGACTACTCATAATTTGTATGATGTATTATTTAGTAAATGTAGTAGCACCACAATGAGACAATAATAGTTTTACAAATTAAGGTGGATGTGAAACTCCATTTTAGCTTCAGCTCTAAAGCAAAAGTCAAGGTTTACTGTCGTCACTACAACATGAGATACAAAGAAAGAAGATTTTACATTTTAAGCCTTTTAAGGTTAAATAATAGTTGATAGCAAACTGTGTTAGCTAATCCAATGGTTTTTTTAGTCGTTTCTTTTTTCTTCTTTACTGTTTAATATGCAATATGTGTTCGTACACATACTAAATATCTGTTGTAATGTATTGAACAGGCCCTTGCTACTTATAAGCTAACGTTAGCCAATGTAGCACACTGCTGCTGCTGTAGAGGAGCATAAGTTGCACTGAAGAACTTAAAAACAGGATTCCTCTGCATCTAAATCACTGGAAAGACATTTAACATAGATGTAAATTATACTGTTAGTTTAAAAATGTAGTTATCTAACATTAGGCTCCAACAAAACTAAACTGAAGGGAGAAAAAAAAGCTACTAGCATCGGCTCCATTGAGTGTAATCCATTCTAATTATTTACGCTTTAAAGTGTTCATCTTTAATGTTGCAGCTGTTAATGGTGGGGTTTATTTTAATTACTCTCTATCGTAAGAGTAGCGTAATCTATAATAATACGTCATAATTAATTAGTTGATTTTCATTTTATACAAATCATAAAGCATTGCAAGGGGAAAAAAATGGCACCAGTATCAATAAAATCTCTAAGAATACCCTCCTCTATCTGATAGAGACAACATTGACAGGAGCTCAGCGGTGAGCCGGGAAGTGTGTTCCGCCATCACAAGTATCATAAGGAACAGATGCAGATAGAATTGCCCTTATCTGAGGCTGCTCCTATGGTGTTATTAAGAAATTATGTGCTGATTTTGTCCTTTTCATTCTCGGCGCCCGGCTTCTCCCCTGCCGCTCGGGGAGTTGGAGCATGCAGCTGACACTCTAGCTGCGCTCTTCTCGAGAGCAGAGTCATGCAATCATCTTGATAGCGTTGCATGTTCAATTTATCCCAGCATTCAAGATTTACTGCTACACAATCAGTGTGGCTTTTGGAAAATGGCCAATTTATCAAACACAGACACAATAAGTGGAGGATCTGTCATTGGGAGAATTCAAAAGGAGGTTTGTGTTTATGGAATACACTGTAATTAGTGCAAGCAGCATCAGCAAATTACTGTTTTTAAAAACAAGATTTTCGATTTCCAAGCAAAATTACAGTCAATACATGCCTAATTAATACTCAAATTGGGAAAAACTGTGTAAGTCACAGTTATTTCTTATGCTTCATTAAGGAGACTCAACAATCTTGTCAGAAAGTAATGTTTTGAGCAAAAAAAACAAAAAAAAGAAAAAGTCAAAAGGTAATCTAAAAAATTCCCTTCACCAGTGTGACAGATTCGGAGCATTAGAAAAGAACAATACGCTGCACTGGAGAAAGTAATTGCTGTACAAGTAGCTCAGATAAAAGATGTTTACCTGCTCTGGCACAGCGCGAGCAAATGCCTGTGTGGCCTTCATAAGAGTTGAATTTATTTAAAAATTAACGCATCATATCATGTGGATGAGAGGGGGGGAAGAAAACTTGTAAACAGGAAATAAATGCGAGCCACAAATATTCTCAGCATACTTGATGTCCCGGATAATGTATTCAAACACTTGAAAATAAATTATTTTTATCAGCAGCAAAGAAAAACAAACATCAGGGAATCTGCACCATTCGTGTTTAAGATTGCAGCCTTCAAATCTGCAGCTAATCACAGGGCTCGGGCTTTGAAGGTTGCTCCGGTTCGGTACTATGCAGTTTGGAACCTGATGAGTCATTCGGGCAAGATTCTGGCAGCGAGTGTCTGAGGACGAGCATCACATAAATAGAAAATGAGCTTCTGTTCGGTGCCGTTTGTGTAGGGAGGCAGTACAGTAATGATTGTCTACATTAAACAGAGGACGTGTTGTCATTCACAGGTTATTTCAGTGACAGCACACACACACACACACACACACACACACACACACACACACACACACACACACACACAGACTAATGTGAACTTTACACTTTGGAGAAGACACCATATTAGACCCCTTCAGCTCATACAACTGACAGCGATATCGGCTGGAATATTTTTACACCTCTTCCTCTTTTATGACTCCAGCCTGAAAGAGCAAACAGTGTCCGGAGTGATTATTGTATTCTGTCCTGTCCTGCTTCTTGTAAATTTATGTCTGTTGACACGTGTATGCTGCCTGAATGTAGAGCACAGGAGGAGAAAAAATGGGCTTCACACTAATGGCCGGCATTAACAATACAATTAACGCACTTCCCATCGGTCCCATTAGCCATGTCAGTTCAGCTCTGCCACTTCCATGTAGCAAAACCCCTCACATTAATGATCATGTGATCATTTGAATGTTAATGGCTGTCATTGCTCAGCTGCATCTGCCCAACTGATATGTATGTTCTCTCTCTTTCTCTGTCTGTATCTCTATTTATCTGCCCACCTACCTTTTCTGTCTGTTTTTTTCTGTCTCACTCTGTCTTTTTCTGGCTGCTCCAGGGGCTATGGCTAACCATCTTATACCTAATGCACTCCTACGTCCTCATGGCACTAACAATCCCTATAATACATTGCTTGGGGAATCGGCAGTCTATAACAACCCTCTGGGCATGTACAACACACAAGGTGTGCTAGCTTCTTTTCATTCTTTAACATTGTGGCTAGGGCAGTGTTTTTTCATGTCCGGTCCTGGATAAACCTCCACAATTGCGCATCTTTGTCCCTGCCCTGGAACAGAAAGCAACTTTAATGATTGGAGAGTTAAAATTAATGGACTTGCACTAAGCTGAAATGCCCGGCTTTAGCCTTGAGGGATTTTACAGGGCTTTAATTAAGAAACACTGCCCTAGTGTTGTGTGTTAGCATCAGAAAAAGTGTAGCTCGATCACAAAAATCCTACAGGTTTGTGTTGCTGTGGGGTTTTTACTTGGAGGTGCATCACGGCTCCTGTTGACGGCGTCCCACTGGGTTCCACGAGTTCGCAAAAGTCAGCTCTCGCTTACCGCTATTTGGCCGATATCAAGACTGTAGAGAAAAGAACAAATCACATGTAAACAGTGAGCGCCCAAAGGGAGCCTGATGCATCCCCACTCATTTATTTTAAATGTGCTCTAATGTCAGTGGAGCTTGTGTGCCACGTCTTCTGTCTCTGCTTCCAGTTGTTCTTTCTTTTTAATGCTGCTGTTGGATTGTCAGTCTTAATTTTGCGGTACATGTCATAAAAACTAATCGGGTCTAATCTGTTTAACGTGTAAAGAGTTAATTCAAGGACGTCTGTAGATACATTTAATGCTTCCTTTAGCGGAAAAAAAAAATCAAATAGGTCACAATAGCTGCCACGGCAAAAAAAAAAAAAGAATCAGTAACATATTATGACATGAAACGTCTGTTATAACATGTGTTTCCATTTAGGGTCTAAAAGTAGCTGCTACCAAACCTAAAACAGCAGGTAGATTTAGAGTTTGGGGGATAAAATCTATAGTTCTTCATGATAATTGCAGGGTTCCTACAGGTTTCTCTGTGTTAAATTTAAAACTTTGTAAAACTTAGAACAGAATTTAATGCCTTTTTCACAGTCATACTGGCAAAAAAAAATACAGACTCCTACAATTTAGGAAAAAGTATTTATTTACTCCAACGCCTTGATTCCTATCGTCCACAGTCATTTCTCACCAGGGGCTGCAAAGTTAGCGATAATTGGTTCCTAATTTCACTATAAATAGTTGGGTCGGTGCGGGTGGAACTGAATCAACTATTGTTAATTTCTTTGCAGCTTTGACATTTCCCAGACACAATTAAACACAACACAGCCAACAAGTTTATGCAACAGAATTTGAGACCTACCATATCAAATTTAATACCTTTCAAATGCTTTTGTTTACAGTATTAAATGCAGATTTGGTAATTCAAGACTTTTAAGACCCTGTAATTGATTTTACAGATAAAATGTACTCTAAGTTATGGAAAAATAGCTAAAGTTATACATTAATATCGACATATTGTTACCTGTACTCTTGTATAACATAATTCAGGGCCTATTTCTCGTACATAAATTTCTAACCAAATATACAAACAAACATGGACCTATTTTTAAGCTAATTTAAAACACATTGCAAACTGTGACACTGGCAAATTAACACAAAATCCTAGACTTTGACATATTTCCAATATTGAGTTAAAACAACATTTTTTCCCCTGTTAATTGGCCCTAGGTGAGTTTGCAGCAATAAGTTAAAGGAGTTTTAGTCAAATAAATGCAGTTTTATGGTGACTTAAAAGATATCATCTTACAGTGTAATGCATAAATATCTTGTTTTTGTGCAAAAGACATTTTTTTCCTCGTGTCATAAAGTGATACTGTTCAGTTTTTTTGTTTTTGTGGCCTGGCAGCAAATCACATCCAATTTGTATCTCCAGTTAATTTCTTTTCTATATGTATTAGTCTTCAGACTTCATAGAAGACGATCCATCCGTGCACACGTTACTTTACACTTTGTTCTATGATCAATCTGTCAGGATGCTATTTTCTTCTGCTCTTTCATTCTAACTCTGCAGTCAGTGTGCGATCGCTGTAACTTTGTGAGTCTGTAAAACTGAGAAACTCACATAAAACTGAGATAAAAACTCACATAAGAGCTTTGATCAGCTGATAATTTATGTATGCAATACAAGTGCTGCATTTGAGCCCCTGACAGAGGGCCGTAATTCACTTACATTGCCGTAGATGTAAAAGAAATATCTGGGAGGATGAAAATGCAAATCCATGGCTAGATTTAGTGGCGCATGTTAGACTCAAGGACCTTTGCCACGGGGCCTAAATTTATAGCAAAACAGTTTTTTTTTTTGTTCTATATTCGTAACAGGTATGTTGTGGTTCTTCTGTGGGTGCATGGTGACAAAAAGCAGTTGCATTACAAAACATTTTCATACTGTATGTGCACATTTCTCTTCTGTCACTATTATGCTTATTGTGTTTTCTTCTTTCCTTTCCCTCATGCTGTCCCTAAAAGAGCCCTACAGAGAGACAAGTATGGGAGTCAAACTAAACATTGCTTATCAAATGTAATTGACTTTGGCTTTACTTTCTTTTCACTCTATGCTGACAAAGGGGTAATGAAAAAGTCATTCCCTTTGGAAGCAATCGCATTCTTTTATAACGAAGGCCCTCGCCATGTCAAATAAACCTGTAAAAATCAGCTTAAATCACAACCTGAATATCACCACTCACTGTACGAGATGTAAAAGAAACACTTGTGGGCTAATCCAATTACAGCCGGCGTTCAGACTCACCTCAACATTTATAAGGCACATCAATATAAATTGATCCGTATACCTTTCAGTAGATATTGAACAGCCGCGCCTTTGTTCCATGCATTTATTTATTTCTTTACTTTACGATTCACTTTGATCAAGCCGACGCGCTTGTTGAAGGACTCAGAATTGTGTCTTGTCAAATCTGAGGAGGTCAATTCGTGGACTTGACACTTTTAACAAGCTGGATGGCCTTGTTTGAGGTACTTTAAATTATCGTCAAAAAAATCCACTTTGATGTCGGCGCCGCGGCCTGGTTTGAGCTGATAAAATATGAATCCGCACGTTCACGCAACACAGAGAACACAAAGTCTCCTTCCTTTTTTTAGAACAGCGCCGTCAATTACGGGTGGAGATGTGGTCGGATGTTTCTCTCGCACAAATAGAGCGGACGTTCAGATTTTCTTTGCCAGTCGTACAGTATTTTATTGCTGTTCTCATATGCTCATATGGGACAATATGGTTGGGGTCCGAATCGACAGCAAGAGCTCTGGTTTGTGTCGATCTGTGAAGTATGACTAATGCATGGCTGTTTCTTTTTCTGTTCTCGTGTGTTTGTCTTCCTTTGCTTAAATCTCCTGCACCGGCACTGTGTTTTTGTGCTGTGATCGTGTTGTTCTTGTGTGTTGTGTATGTGTCGGTGTTTTTGTCATTACAGCTAAAGTTAAAGAATCAAATGTAGTCGGGTTAAGACTTCATATTGAGGTACACGGATTTGATCATCCACCAACTACTTATTATAAGCACTTGTTAATGTCTTATTCTGCAGTATTTACAGCTTTACCTCAATAACCTCCTAAATACTACTTACTGAAGTTTTGTTCACGGTGAGCCTTATAAAGGTGGCAGAAACCCACTGATAGTTTACACTATAGTTCTGTTAGCTTAGCTCTTTTTTTAGACTAAAATAGCTGCAGTAAAACCACAAATCACCTCCGTTTTTCAATGGTTTGTCTGGACAGCGTCTGAACTAAATATCTGTTTGGAATTGAATAAACAAGGTCAGAACTGTGGATCAACAAACGACAACTTAGCACAGATGATAACGTCACTAAACGCTAAATTTATACCTTCAAAGTCAACCGTGCAGAAGAAACACTGGCATTTCAGCATCAAACTCAATTTTTTTTTCTTCCAATTACAGCTGTGTCTAGTGGTGAAAACAACAGGGTTTTTAGATTTTCTTACTTTGTCACTTTCTTGAGGGTTCTCATCCTATCCTGGTCACTTTGACGCTCTTTGTTGTCAGAAGAATCACTCACTACTCCCTCCAGTGGTCGCATAAATCCAGTGCATTGGCGTCTTTGACAGAACTTCACATCTCTTTACTGTAAACACTCTAATGCTAATTGTCATTTTTAATATTTGAAAGTAGAAATGTGACATATAGCCTAGTAAAGAACATGGATTTGTCACCTTAAAAGGCTCATACTGCGCAAAACATTCAGACACAGTCACACCTTTACTTTGCCTAAAAAGCAGCAATTAGGAGGTTATTGAGGGGAAACTGTCCATTAATTATCAACAATATGTTCATATCTAAGCTAATAAGGAACTAGTTAATGGTGAATGTATGTATCTGGATATGAAGTGTTACCTGACAGAAAAGTGGGTCTAAATACTGAAATAGTCTTTTTGCACCAAGGTAAGTGTATATGATGTTTATACTGACAGTATATAGGCTTTTAATATAAATAATGTAATATGGTAGGACTTATTTTCCACAAAGTGCACTTAAGAGAATAGTAGCTGACACCATGTGCTTCAGGTGCTGGAGGGTTAAGGCATATTTGACCATAAAAGGCCTTCACGTATTTGATGGGTGTAATTTGTGTTTGTAAAAATGGCTGACTTTTAGCCGAGGCAGTTCCATCCCATCACATTTCGCTGTCCTCACTCTGCCTCCTTAACCCGACCCGTGTGTGTCTTTACAGAGGGAATCCTGAACAATGCCCGGGATACAAGTGTCATGGATACTCTACCACTGAATGGTAACCATGGCAACAGCTACAGCATCGCCAGCGCTGACTACATGAGTGACTGCGTCCAGATCATTGACCGGGGCTATAACCACAAGGAGACCACCCTGGAAAAGAAGATCCTGAAAGAGCTCACCTCCAATTATATCCCCTCCTACCTCAACAATTCCCACGAGCGTTCGACCGAGCAGAACCGGAACCTCATGAATAAGCTGGTGAATAACGTTAGCAACGGCGGCAAGGACAGCGGCTATGGGATGGGCTTGGGAGTAGGGATGGGCATGAATGTTGCTCTGGGCCTGGATGATCACTCCACCTTTGGTCCGCATCACGACGAAGGTCTGGGCCTGGAGCTGATCCGCGAGGAGTCCAACGCCCCGCTGCTGCCTCAAAGACCGCCGCCGTCCCTGCAGGCGGTGGACAACCTTCACAATCACCTCCACCAGCCGGTGCCGCCGCCCCTTCCGCTGCCCCACCACCCGTTTACCTCCGCCACCACGTCCTCGTCGTCTCGGAGGCGGATCCCCCAGGAGAACAGCGAGAGTTTCTTTCCGTTACTTACTAACGAGCACACCGAGGATGAGGGCTCGTCGCCCAGCCACAACCACCAGAGAGACTCCCTTTACACCAGCATGCCCATGCTGCCCGGCCTGCCCGACGTGTCTGCGGAATCCGCCGACGGCTCCAAAGACGGCGGTGACGCCAAGAGCCCCGAGGCCAGTTCGGATGACGTTTACTACAAGAGCATGCCGAACCTGGGCTCTCGTAACCACCTCCATCAGCTGCACTCCTACTACCAGCTGGGGCGGGGCAGCAGCGACGGCTTCATCGTGCCCCCCAACAAAGAGGATCTAACCCCTGAAGAGGTGCATCAAGAGGCCTCGCACCTGGTCACCAGCCTATAGGCCCCTCCCACCACAACACCACCTCCAACAACACCAACCCAGCAGCAGCGTCCCTTCTGTTACCGTAGTCCTCTTCTTCTCTTCCCGTGTCCTCTTGTTCTATCAGTCGTTGGCAGTGGTAGCCTTTGTTTTTAATCTGTGTCCCGAAGACTGAGGCGGAGCTGATAAACTAAACCCCCCCTCCCCGCCAGAAACCGGATAGTAGTCGCTACATATGGAGTTTGTACTTTAAGTCTGGTTCGACGCGTGGGGATCTGTGGACGTCGCGTTCCCGCTCGAACTGTGTGTTGCTTTCAGCGTGTGAAAACAGACTCACATTGGAGTTTTGTTTTTCGGTCATGAGGAACTGCATCGGCCCAAACTCTACCAGTCTAAACCACAGACTCCAACCAGAATAAATGGGAAATAAAAAAAAAAAGACTATTTTATTACACTTCTGTATCGATATTGACTTTTTCAAAGATTTTCTTCCTCTTTGGTGAGTTGCAGCACATTTTTTTTGCTGAAGTGTCCCTTCAATGAAAAAAAAAGACAAAAAAAACAAAAAAAACAAACAAACCAACACACACTTTGAACAATTATCATGAAGGAATTACTGATTGTATGCTTTCAAGCATAGCCGTTCATTTTTTTCCTTTCATTTTACCGTAACTACAGTTGTTAAAAGAGGGAGAGAAAAAAACTAATAAGAGAATTATGAGATATTTCTATGTAATTGTACAGATAACTAGCATTGCACATAATAGTATGCTTTTTTTGTTCCGAGCAAACCCTTTTGTCTTTGTAAATGTAGTGGTTAGGAGCAATTTTGTTCTGTTGTGCTGGCCTCTCTGGGTTTCTGGTACCAGTCTTGTTTTTCTTTCCTCTTTTATCACTTTTTAAGAAACGACCATCTGAATAGGAACAAAATAACACAAAAAATATCACAGCAAAAAATTTACCGCGCAGGCATTTTTGTGCTTCTGTTTCAGGTCTGTTTTTTGTTCTGGTTTGATTTTCTTTTGTTGTTCTTCAGCTTTCTTTCTTTCTTTCTTTTCTTTTTTTTTTTTTACTGTGTAGATAGCAGAGCTCAGATCCAGTGATGGTTAAGAAGACTAAAACCCAGTCAGAGTTAATCACGATGGTTCGTTCTGCATGTCTACTGGCATTCAGAAAACGCTTGTGCTTCTCAGAACGAGAACAAACTGAACATTGATGAGCACTAGGCACTTGTACAAAACAAAAAAAAAGCTGTTTTACTTATTAAAGAAAGAGATTTTGGAGTGAGAAAAACTGGAAGTGTTTTTCTTTTTTCTTCCTTGCGGAGAAAATTTATTTATTTATTAAAATAAACGACGGTGAAATGGACGATGGAGGAAGGTTAGCGACACAGATTTTACGTTTTATTACTGGCAGTGATTATGGCTTCTTATTTATTCCTTTTTGTATTGGTTTCCACGTTGAATGACCTCATAACTAATATTTGTT
The DNA here is from genome assembly GCA_029814465.1 of Ostorhinchus cyanosoma. Taxonomy (NCBI): domain Eukaryota; kingdom Metazoa; phylum Chordata; class Actinopteri; order Kurtiformes; family Apogonidae; genus Ostorhinchus; species Ostorhinchus cyanosoma. Next base: position 15,450,782 of record JAPTYQ010000011.1, read on the forward strand.
GTAACAGTGAGAACTTGTTTGCCAACAAATAAATTACTGATTAAGATTTATCACGTAGCTGTGAAGAAAAAAGGTTCTGGTGTTTTGTCTGGGTCTTGGAACAGTCTGATACGGAAAATGGCGACGGACATGAAACTACAGAACCATTAATTGTCCTGTTTTTTTTTTTTTGGTTTGTTTTTTTAATTATCAGTTAATATCCCTCATTAGCCCTCTGTCCATTCAGTGCCAAATACATTTTGGCCCAGAAGCAGTGGATGTGCTCTGTATACTCTGGTCTGCTTTATAATAGAAGCCGTGATTTCAGAAGCTGTAATAAATATTTCAATATCAGAGCTGGTGTAACCACTGGATTACTTACAGAGTGTTGTTGACAAAGGGTGGATGTGCCATCCAGGCATCGTGGACGTCATCGTGGAAGGGGACATGGCGTCAGGGTAAGTGTGTTTCCAGTTCTGTAACGGAGATATGTGATGCCACAACTTTAATCACTGACATTTGAAGTTATTAAATTAAATTAAATAAACCTTTATTTAAACTCAGAAATATAATGAGGAAGTAACCTCATTTACAATACAGCTGAGACAAAGCAACACATTTGAAACGTACAATGGACATATGAGAAATACCAAAAAGTAAAAGTGACAAAGACGAGTTAAAACCAGAGAAGTCTACTTCAAAACAGGAGCAGCTGAAGACAAAATAAGTTGGAAGTATGGATTTAAAACA
>JAPTYQ010000011.1:15454780-15465268 GCA_029814465.1 Ostorhinchus cyanosoma
TGAGCCGTCATACAGCAGACGATCAGCTGCCTATAAGACGATGCGTTCAATGATCCGTGTGACTGCAGATATCCTTGGCGCTGACAGTTAAGGGTGATGTCCACTATCTCCACATCCCTCCTCCGGTGCTTTTCTCCAGCTCTGGACCGCAGTCCTTGACAGATTTATTTATAGTACAGTGAAACCTAAAGTTCTTCTCATCCCCAGTGTTTTCTCTTTGTAAATGGGTGTTTTGTAAAGTGTTTCCTGAACCTAATTACACAGAGAGGAGGCTTTAGAACAGGAGGACACTCTGTGGACCTGCTGATAAGGACCACAGTTAATTCACCAGCTGTCGGCTTCAGGACGCCGTATTGGACGTCTGACCTTCACGTCTGCACATGTGAAGTGTGTTCATGTATGTTATGACGACCACCACACACGGATGTAACTATGAGCACCTTAAAAATCAAAATATACACAAGACCACAACTACTACACGGAGTTCAGAGTAGATTAGACGTCGATAGAGATTCACTTGGGTGTATTTTTTGAAGTTTAAGTCACTTCAAACATTTCATATTCTTCATATTATTGATTAATTTGCTAATTGTGCTGACGATTTTCTTAATTTGATGGATTTTTTGCTTAATTTAATTGATTATTGCGTTGATTTATTGATACTGAATGTTGTTTGTTGCTTATTTAGTTGGATTTAGTTTGTGATTCATTATATTTGTTGTATTATTTATTTGTGTTGATTAGTTGGACTATTTTCTTAATTTTTTTTTTATCCATTTTGTTTATTAGTTGATTTAGTTCATTATTTGCTGATATTTTCATCATGTAGTTAAAGTGTCTATTTTGTTGCCTTTACATAATTTTGTTAATGTTTTGTTTATTATTTTGTTCATTTATGTATTTCAATTTGTGTTTTTGTCATTTAGCTAGATATAGTTCATTTAACTAATTCTTTAATGTGTTCATCTGTTACTTCTCTTAGATATTAATTATTTAATTTCTCTTCATTGTGTCAAATATTTGGTTCAATTTAAGATAAGACTATTGATGCCAGTATGGGGAAATTTCACAGTTGACAGCAGCAACATACAACACCCCAGTGCAACAAACAGCAACATGCATTACTTATTTTTATTAATGTTTTGTCCATTTTCTAGATTGCTCTTTTCAGTTTGTTCATTTTGATAATTATTTTGTCCATTTGTTATTGCAACAATGCTTTAAGGGTCACTTTAACTTAAAAAAAGAGTAAATTTAAAAATACTGAAATCATTACCTTTAAAATGAGTAAAAAGAACCTTTTTACTCTCTTATAATGTCCTCTATAAGATAAGCTACTCCTTTCTTACTCCCACGAGGGGAAATTCCAAATTTACAACAGCAACAGTGGAGCACAAATAGCAAAAAGTAGCTAAATCAAAAATAAAGACAAAAACCCCAACAAAAACAACCTATAAATACTATTTATAGCTGTGTGCATGCTGAATATGCCACAGGTTGGATATAGGAGATAATCATACACACATAATTATAAATGCACACATTGTACAGATTATACATATGAATATGCAGTTATACTTTTTTCCACAGAAATTGGTCTTCTGATCATTAAATGTTTATGTAAGTATGTAAAACGTACCTTGGTTCATGTTCAAACTGCCTTTAGTCTATTTCATGTAAAAACACTGATGTATTAATTAACTGTGAATCATGTGAGTCTTTTCCCTCTTTACTGGGTGAACAGCGGTGTATATGTGTTCACCAGCAGCTCAGATGTGATGCTGAAAATGACACATTTCATATCTGCCTCCTGGTGAAAAATCGATGTCCGAACGCGTGGCCGAATTCCAAATGAAAGGTGAATCAATGTCATCTCCAGCTTTGTGTACGGCAACAACCTGACAGCCTTCGCACATAAAAGAAAATACCTCTCTGGCTTTTTTTAGTCAAGATAACAATGATTTAAGATAGCGGGGGATTTTGACAGCGTTTGGGGCCTGGTGTGCGCCAAGACTTTGGATGCTACTTGAGATATTAAAACTTGGTCATAACTTCATGCCACTGATAGAAAAAGGTCACAAAACTTGGTGGAATCTCATATTATTGTCAAATAAAGGTCTGGCTATGTCAGTTTATGACCATCTAAGTAAAAGGACACTTTATTTATTTTATACATTGTTTCTCTGATTATGATTTTACTCAGATTTGTAACATTATTTTCTGAGGCTTTGTTTACTGAACTGTTAGGAGTCACAAATACAAATTAAATCACAAATATGCTGTTTCTGATTGCATTTCTCTGCCCACCATCAGCCTGACCAAATGTCTAATCAGACCAATAACAGGTATAACACAGCACTTATTATAACCCACTAATGTGTAGTTGTTGATTTAAAAATATATATATCAGGGTCTTATTGAGGAGAAAGAACAATCAGTGATAAAAAATGGTATTAACACTATATTAATAATATTTGTGGATGGAAGTCGTAACCACCACACTAAAATACTGAATTCCTAGAAAACAGTCAAATCCAATCAATCTGTACAGAAGAATAAAACAGAAATAAAATGATAAAACACAGAATACATTAAAAGACATAGAACTGTACAAAAAACCCCACATAATACCATAAATAACAAGTCTGAAAATATGTTGTTTTTGTGGGAAAAGTTATGTTCCCAGACTAAACTAATAAAAATTCTGTCAAAATATGAGAGTAAAATCATATTTTGACAAAGAAAAGAAAGTCAGAATATGTTAAGAAAAAGGTCATTACCAGACCAATATGCATGGAAATATTGTTATACTACAACACATACAAATGCATATTCTGGAAATAAGCCATCACATTACCAGAATAAAGTTATACGATTTTGAGAAAAAAAAACAAAAACAAAGAAAAACAAGATAAAGCCATAGTTTTTAATGATCATAGGATTATTAATGATTATTATTTCAAAATTACCAGAGCAGTATAAAGACATGATGATAAAATTTTGAGAAATTCCGATCTGTCAAGGATCAAGCGTGTCTAAAGCAGAATGTTGATAAGAATAAAAAAAATATTAAATATTTAGTTATAATATTGATGTTAAAATTATAAAATCATATTTAGAATGGCACTTACTGTATATTTTATAGTATTTAGTTTTGTTAATTATTTTGTTTACTTTTTTTTTTTTAATCATTTGGTAACATTTTGGTACATTTTATTTCATTTTTTTTTCTGAAACAGTACATTTTTAAAGTCATTACACTTTACTTTTACACTGGACTCTATGCACAGCTCCACTACTTCCTGAACTTAAAGGCACCTCCTCTATTTCCTGTCTCTCCTTATTGGACACACTGATTAATCCAGGTGTGCCTAATTAATCACTAGTCACAAGAAGGCGTAGAGGGCACACCTGGATTAATCAGTGTCCAATAATGAAAGACAGGAAATAAAGGAGCTGCTTTAAGTTCAGGAAGTAGTGAGCCCGTTAACAAAAAATAAAGGAAAAAGTCATGAATATATCAGAAAAAGACCACAATACAATTCCAATTCCATGACAAAAATCTTAATATTACTAGAGTTGTCAAATTTCCCAGCTGCCCCAAACACAGCAGTCAACGGTGAGATTTAACGCTACGCCACTCTGCCTTTTCACTCTAAGTTATTTATGTGCCCATTTAACTTCTAATACTCCATACAGATTTAATTATAACTTACCTCTTGTAATACATTAACTTCTCCCTCAAAATAACATGACTTTATTCTGAAATAACCAGATAAAATTCGTTACGGATGTGTGTCAGTGTGTGTAGTTCACTTACCTTCATGTGCTCTGCTACACGTACACGTCGACAAAAAACAAAAACAAAAAAAAGCAAGTTTATCCAGCACTGGAGGGTCCATCTGGTCCTTTATGTCTGTACATTGTTTTTCTTCCATGGAGGAGTTGAATTCCAAAGTGAAACAGCGGTGGAGGATACATTTCGGGAGGCCTCGTCTGTCAAGGTCATCGGTAAGGCTAATAGTGTAGCTAACAGCAGGCTAACAGCTAGCTAACCACCAGAAACGTTCTTTTGGAAACAAAGTGACTGAACATATATTTACGTTCTCTGTCTCTGTTGTTCTTAGATTCTTTTTGGGAGAGCAGTGGTCGATTTTTCAGCTTAAAACATACCTGGACTTGACTGGACAGGTAAGTTTAATAAGGTGCTCATCAAATAGTTAGGCTAAATTGGCTATTTAGATACCTGTTGATTTCAGATGTTTTGAAATTTGGATAAAAAAAAACGCAGATCGGCTTAAGAATAGACTGTTTAAGACGCAAAAAAATATTCTAGCGTTTATTTACAATTTTGATAGCGTCAAAAATGGTTAACTGACATGTCCAACTTAAAAAAAACAAACAAAAAAAAAGTAGATCCTAAATGCCGCGGATGAATACAACCACTGTTCAGTTCGGCTCATTAATCTATCATTTTATAAGTAAAAGGGATCTATTTAATTTTCTATTTTTATATTAATGTTGCTTAATTGAATTTATATTACCTTATTTAGGTGTGACAAGTTATGGCAAATATAAAGCTTGTACATGTACTAAAAAAGTACGGGGATTTTGTGTATTTTATTTTATTTTATTTTATTTTATTTTTTTATTTTATTTATTTATTTGTGTGTGTTCCTCAAAAATCACCAAGAATACCTGACTTCCCACAGCATTTGCCTTTTAGTGGCCCTTTAACCATTAAAACTGCAAAAAAAAGATCCATATTAGTTACAAGTAAAACAGTATTAGCATGAATAAGTGTAATCAAATCACCCTGTACATCGTATAAAACATCAACCTAAAATGTCCCTTTTAGTCTGTTACATGAGCCACTGAAATATTAAACTTGAAATTGAAAAATAATGCCAAAATCCACTCAAGATACACCGATTAAAATCCATGAACCATATTTAAAAAAAAAAAAAAAAAAGATAATCACATAATCTCATAAAAATCTGATATTATTCCTCTAAGACATATTTTTTCCAGATATGAGGCATTTTTACTTTCCTGAAATGAAATTTTGGTGGTGCATTTTTGTCTGTATCCGAATAAAAACGGCTCTCTGTCCCATTTTGAGTCCTAACCTGCTTGTATATTTGGAAAAGGCAGCCTTAGGGTACCAATGTTTTGGCTTATAGGATGTTCTCTGCTGAAATGATCTCAACTAGTACAGTTTTGGCAGCAGGGTCGACTGTCTTCCTCTGTCTACATTTTACTATTTGTAAAGTTCTCCTCCCCAACATGACCACCTTCAAGCTGCAACTATGCACAGAGACTGACATGTTTTGATAGATGCACATTTTCTTTTGTAGGAATTAAGGCTGCACAATTTGGGGAATTGTAATCAGCCTGTATAATTATATAATGTCAAATGGCTGCTATTTAAAACTCCAGATTTAGGGCGATCTAATTTCAGAAATTGAAGAAAGATAAAACAAAACACAGGCTTTGCTGCACACTAATATTTTAGCTTTCACTAACACTGAGCAGAGATGTACTGTATAATACATGCAAAATGAGAGTCACTAATTTTTGTTTTAATTTCAGTATGCTTATTTAAAGATGCAGAAAATAAAATAAATGGGAAAAGGTCACCTTCCTTCTGCAGTTCTCTCTTTTTAGTCCATATCAAATCCCTTAAAAGTGACCTGACATGGTTTTATGTCATTATGTAATGCTGAGGCCACTTTTCTAAGTGTCTGTTTCGAAGTATGTAGAGCAGAAGAGTCACATCAAGCTCTCCTCTGACAAAAGGATCAGCGATTGGAAATTGCTGCTGTCAGCTCCCCCTCCCCTGTATGAAAACACCTGTGATCAGCCAAAATCTTGACATCAAACGCCCAAAAATATGTAAATACTGGCCTCTCAAACCACTTGAATCACAATATGGTGAAAGATGATAATGGAATTTGTGTCCAGTGATGCTAAAAAAAACTATCAAGTACTAAGAGTGGCTGTTGGAGTTGAAGAACGCACATTTCTAAATGAGTAATCAGCATTTTTTGTGAGAACTGGACAAGCAGACTTAAACTGAAATCTCAGCATTGCCCACAATAATCACCACGTGGCTTTTTCACCAATTCCTGCACGTCTAGGTTGGATTTAATCATTTTAGTACCATGCTGTCTTTCCATATACAGCACCAAAGATGTAACTAAACAACACAAATAACTGTATCTCCTTTTCCAGAATGATAGTAGATTCATGCTGCCCTTTCTCCTGCTCTGGAACACCACTAACGAAGAGTGGAGCTCGGTCTGATTTTGTTAGACCACGGTACCATTAAATGGCAGCCAGGATTAAATTGTCAGAAAAGTGTCGAAGGCCAAGCCATTTTGGCCCAAATAGCAACTATATTTGTCAATTTAACTCTGAGGTAGTGTTATTTTCTCCAACCCCCTGAAGAAATGTGTAAAAATAATCCTAACCTTGCAGCAGTTTCATATAAATGTGGGTTTACACCTACTGCTAATAAAACAAATCCTACTGTATTTAGAGCAGCCTTATTAGCGGTGTGAATTATTCACTTTGAACTTGTGCGTATGAAGTGTTATTTTGTGCCCCGTGTAGCTCGGTATTTACATAAATCACATTTATGTCACTGCTGTGTTAGTCCCTGCTGCTTCAGTCTTAAATTCAGTCCCGGTTGCCCTTGTCACTTTTTGTCACTCATAAATACACTTCTGCGTGCACCATAGAGGACTTGTTTTATCACTGAAGGGATAAGCAGAAAAACCCCTTGTACCCCTTTAATGTCTCAGTGTATCACAACACTTAATCACCGGGGAGAGGCAAACAGTTCTCCCTGTGCCATGGGCAAACAGGTTATGTGACATTCAGAAGAATCATCTGCGAGTTAATTTGGAAGATAATTTTCAGTGCATAGGCCACAGGAGAGGGAGCACGCCGGCTGGGAAGGCAGTAATGGCCATCCAGGGAATATTGTATGTTACTGCAGTTCACAGAATAGAGCGTTGTATAGGCTACATAACTGCCACATTATATAGTTCACGTGTTCCTTCATGTTTTTCATGGTCTCAGAGCTCCTCTGTCACTGCGGCTTTAGTCCTGTTTACACAAAGACCGGCCTTGAAAGTGCAACATGATGAAGATAAAAAAAAAGAAACTATTTTTTGTACATCTTTAACCCTCAAACACCCAAAAGCATGTACTGCTCCAGAATATTTAAGAAGTTTTTAACTACTAATCCTGTCAGTATAGTAATGTAGGGGTGTGCGATATGATGATTTTAGATCGTCAATCATATATTGAATATGGAATCGTAGAATGGGGGGGAGATCCCCCTTGGCCCTTGCACCCCTTGAAACAGAGCTGCAAGGGGTGGGGGCTGAAACTTTCTCCTATGAAACTGGACAATTCTTTGTGACCTTTTATGTCAACAGTTATCGATGCCACTATTAACAGGTGCAAATGCTTTTTTTCTGAAAGTATTGTCTATGCCATCAGCAGCTGTAACCATCTCTGTTCCATGGGCTTTGGTCATCTTTTTACGGCTATCAACTATAAACCGCAGAAATGTGATCAATAACTCACTGAAATGGCATTAAACAGCTGATCAAATTATTAAGTTTACAAAGAAAATCTGTACATTTGTGTGGTTCTTCCATCACACTGCAGCACTTTTTTTTTGCTGTTTACCTCCATCTTGCCAATAATTTGAACATGATTATGGGAAAAGTCTTCGGTTCTTGGCACATGTTGGCAAAATTGCACAAATTATCTAAATTTTAAAGTGTTCTGGAAGGTTCTTTGGGCTGAATTGTCCATTTGTTAGGGCTATATTTTACATAGGTAAATTGTTTAGTTGAACTGTTCAGGAACGGGCAAATTAGTCTCAAAGATCAATGTATATTTTTGTCATATCGCCCACCCCTATAATGATGTAATTGAGGTAAAATGCAGAATGTGGAGACGCTGTCGTCTTCTGCATCATTGATTCACCAGTAAAACCCATGTTGTTTGACAAATGACAGTGAATGCAGTAGAGACACTAATTTTTATGTTCAGTTAATGATATGTTTTGAGGGAATGTCACTTTTTCTTCAGTTTTCTGTGTTTTGATATCCTAACCTGTGAATTTGCTCTAATGAACATCTACATGATCAGTGAATTAAATATAGATGAATAGATGATTTACACTGAAAAATGCTAAATACAGAGGATAATATCACAACAAATGGAGATAAATCCCTTGGGATATAAAAAAAATAATCCTTTGGAAATTGTGGCAAAAATAGTTTTGGGTCTTTAAAGGTTAATGTATTTACTTTTTACTAAAACATGTCTTGTTTTGTCTGTCATTAGTTCAGACTTACTTTACTCTTTTATCAACTGTGGAAACTAATGCAGAGCCATGAGCAGGAATCATCTTTTATCAGTTGTATTTCATTAATGCAGTGAAACTTCTTAAAGAACATTTACATTGTCAGTGCATTAAACACACCCAGACATCTGATTTTCACAGAAAAAAATGCAACAGATAATATTATAGTAAGACTGGCAAATCACTTATGAAAGATTACATGAAGAGAAAAAATTAGAGGTTACCACAAAAGGTTGTAGGCCTTAAGTAATAAAATCCCTGTAGATGAATATACTTGTTTTTATGTAGAATGAATGATGTTAAGCTGAAAAAGTTATGTTAAATTCACCTTACTCTCTTTTGATATCATAATCTTTGAAAATATTCTGACTTTTATTAACACCGACATTGTCAGTAAATTAAATATTGGAAATTATTTGATTTTCATTGAAAAAATTGAAAGAATAATATAATAAATGATGCCGAAGGACAAGAAAAATCCATTTGGAAGTCGCCACAAAAAATAGTCTTGTCTTTTATATGCTGTTTATTGAGTTCAACAGTTGTAGATAAATGTGAATATCTCACTTATTTACATTACAAAAGCAAATATGTATAATGTATCCAAACTTTCTAACTGAATTTAAATCAGCAGAGCAGTGTTGTTGTTTACACATTGCACATTGCATTCCTGCTAATTAACAAATCATTTTAAAAACATGATTAATGAACAGATTAATTAATCACATCCTTTTTTTTCAGTCTGTGAATGGTTTTCCTGAAGCCTCTGTTGCTCAGTGTTTATTGTACTTGTGTCTTTGACTAATTGGTGTGTGATTGTACTTATTTCAGTGTCTTTGGAGCTGGATGGAGACAACGAGCCAAAACAAGGACAGAGATTCAATGAGGTAACTTGGCCTTCGTGCATTCATTATACCGCAGTTTCACAGTGATTCAACAAGGTGTTTGTGTTGTTAGTCCAACAGCGAATTAAAAAGGAAAAACAACATAACTGTCTTACTAAGGTGCAGCCCTACCGAACAGTATTCTCCCAAAATATATTCCCTGGTTTTCCATGCTTGATGATGGAGGTGGAGATGCTCATTTTAGTTGAGGTCGGCTGAATGTGAAGCCCAAAGCGCACGATTTGCATCACATCTAAGGCTTCACAATATGACGATCCACATCATATATAATTTGACAACAGAAAAATGCCTATGCTTTGTCATATTATTCAGTCTCAAATGACACTTGTTTATTTTGTTTCGCATTCTGGTGCTTTCGGCTGTTCTGTATGGCAGGCAGGAAATTTGCATGAATGCAACAATAGACAAACATAGAGGAGAATGTGACACAGAACAGAAGCCGTCTGTATGGAAAAAGAAACAAAACACCCACAAAAAAAAAAAATCACAACATGATTTTTAAGCCCTGCCATAACAGTGTAGTGTTCCCATGATTCAAGATTACACATAACATTCATTACCTATGCATGAAAGCATTACAATTCACTGAGAGAACGAATCCGTGTATCATTTGCTCTTTTCATATTCAACTGAGAATCCCCAATCGGAAAAACAAACAAAAAAAAAGACTTGTTATTTCATTATTCATGTACAAATCAAAAAACGACTTGGTTTTTAGTCTTTCTGATAGTACACACTAATTAAAAATTGCAAATAAACAAATGGACCAAATTTGGGGTTTCATGTTGACGTTTTTGATATCTGATTTGGTTTGACCCAGAAGTTGCTGACTTCTTTGTCTGTTACATGAAGTGGCTTCAGCTGAGAATGGCCCCACTGTATTAGACAAAGTTCTTCAGTTGTTATGTCGTCCTCCTTGAGAGTAACACGCTCGCTGCCTCTGAATAACACAAAATTCTCCATTAACGCAGAATGCATTAGGCAGAATGCTAGCAAACCCACGATCGTTCAGCTCAATACACGAAGAAGTCAGTAACTTCTGGGTCATACCAAATCCAATTTAAAAAATGTCAACGTGAAACCTTTGTTTATTTCCAATCAAAAGAATGAAAAACAAATTGTTTTTTGATTTGTACATGAATAATGAAATGAGTCATTTTTTCGTTTTCCGATTGTGGAGTCTCAGTTGAATAT
>JAPTYQ010000011.1:15546225-15557518 GCA_029814465.1 Ostorhinchus cyanosoma
GATGTAAAATTGCGTTACTTTTATTTAACTCCCCCACACTTTTTCAACTATTTCACACTGAGTTGAACAAGCGACTGAACTTGATTGTCCTCTTGAATCATGCGTGGACAGACACTACACTGTGTACATGAAATTATTGTTGGTTAGTAGTTCTTAAATAAGAGGCTTAATGGAGATTATTCAATCCCAAAGCAAATAGTGCATCATTTCTAAGACTATAGCGCCTTTTGCACAGCACTTCTGTTATGGGAATATTTTGCCTTTATTCCGGAACAACATTATGTAAAAGGAACGTCTTTTGTCCTGCAACCAAGTTATATTATATTTTTTCGTAACTCAGACACTAAACCACCATGAAAAACTGAAATAATATAAATCATAACATGTAATATCAGAATGTTTGCATCCAGAAGTATATATAACACAACATTTAACAGTAGCTCTTCTTAAAGATGTGTTTTTCCCATAATCGCCAAAGCAGAACTAAACTCACTGTCCCTGCTGTATAACATCACATGACTGATCGGATGCGTCACATGACTATGCAACCTTGAAGTGTACTTTTTCTCCACCAGCAGGGGTCATTAATTATGAGACTCACAGCAAACGAATGCAATTTTAGGGCGCATAACCAAAAACAAACAAAAATGCATACATGTATATCAAATATTTAAACACACGTATTTCAGTGACAGCTACACGAGGTGTCGTTTTGATGACGTATTGCACGTGCGGCCGGGGAGGATTTAAAAATGACCGCGGGCCGTTTACAGTAAATAAACACATCGACACGACCAGAAAGATGTCCAGCTGCTGTCACTTTGGATTCTACCTGTGCTAACATTCCTGGAATTGTGAAAGACTCTGGAGAGGTTAGCAACGTGCAAGTTATACGTCACTGTACACTGCGCTGCGTCACCGCCACCGCCACCTTTGAATCTGGAATTGCTGGTCCACTGTGTAAAAGTCCAGCCTGTTTCACCTCTGTGACTGTGGAAATAGTCAGAGGTGGAAAAAAACGTGGGCTCACCATCTCACCTTTTTTTCCGAGATCTGTGTAAAAGCATCTAATGACTGATTCCTAACATTACTCTACATGGTTGTTTTCTGTTTGTTTCTCCCTGTTGCCATTATCAGTAACCGTCAGGAAATTGCACTTCTATTTCCACACAGGAGCACAATAATGCAGTCTTTTTACTCGTCTCTGCCTCGCATGATGGGTTTTTAAAGTTTACCCCCCCCCCAAAAGACAATGCAGACTTTTAATACAGCCTATATTTGACACTTGATGCATGAAAATGACGATGGTTGAAAGGGCAAGTCATTTATTTCTCCTAATTGGACTCGTACTCTGTACTCTCGGAGTGTCTCTACAGCACACGGCGATAATACCAATGCAAGGGATGATGACGTGAGGATACGATTCACCCGCCAACATGCAGGAGATACTGTACAGTCATTAACACCTTAGTTTGAGTGAAATATTTTAATTAAAGAATGCTGTTTGGAGGTGAGAAATGACAGCTGTGTATTTCAGTAGTATATTTTTCAGTGATCGTCTCTGCAAACTTTCATCTGTTTTTTTTTAGATGTCAGTTTTGGATCCAGACTCACTGGAAAAAACAACCTCAAACGCAGCAGGAGTGATTGAAGCGGTTAGTGACAAAATTATACCCAACTCTGGAATTATGTGTAATTTTTTTTTTTTTTTTTTAAGATTTCTGACTTATTCTTTCTTGTGTACAGATGTCAGTGCTGCAGAGGTCTGAGGCGCTGAAGACCGCGCAGTCCTTGAATTTCCGAGAGGACGTGATGGGCAGTGTCAATATGCTGTTTTGTGGAAAACAGTCAGACTTCAATTCCACCAACACCCAAAGGTCTTCCCTCGACAGACAGATGAACGACACCGCCAACAACGAATCAGGCTCTACCAACAACAGCTCTGGTAAGTGCAGCTTTGACGACTTTATTGAAGCAAAGACGTCGGGATATTGCGCTTTTATTAAACATCCAACCTTCAGAATTTGGAAATGAATATGGAATATAATGTGAAATAGAAGCATATAAGGATGGACTGACTTAAAGCCTTTTTTCAGACGACAAATGGAAAAAAAATGACTCACATCTGTTTTATTTCATGATAGTGTGAACAATATAAATCACATTAAATCCCATCTCTTCAGTACTTCCTAATGCAAAACAGATATTTCTTTTTTTTTTTTTTTTATCTTGATAGTTATATCATTAGCCTCATAGTCATATTTTTGGCCAACTGCATAAAATGAAGCGGCAGTGTCGGGAGAGTAAAGTTTTGCAGATATCACAATTTGTCCAAAACTATGATTTCATTCATCGCAATACGAAGCAAATATGCCATAAGACTGTGAAAATGTGAAAATCACAAACTTTCAAATACTTTGACTACATATCAACTTGATAAATCATTAAATATAGCATGGCAAACTGGAAGTACTTCACTGGAATGAGAGTGAATATTTGACATGTTGTGTCTGGACTGAAATAAATTGCTTAAAAAGTCTCTAAGAACAACAGCACTGTTTTCTTTTTTAAGGGTTTAGTTATTTTAATTCCATGACGTGCTTCCTCGTGGACACAGCGTTTATCATGACATGTCTTTACAATACACTGTCAAAACATCCTGCACTGCACTCAACACGGCCCCAGAATAGCCAAACAAACTAGAAAACGTTCAACCCTATTCCAGAACTATAGTGGACATTGTCAGATCTTTATGCAAATTGCGGAGAAAGTATGAAAATACTGACCACATCGGCCTCCACATTTACGTCAGTCGGCTGCGTTTTGTTTTGTCTTGTCAGTTCAAGAGCACGAGCGGTTATAAAATAATAGTCATACAAAGTTTTATCTGTCTCCTGGTGTTGTCTCAGCTTTCTGAAACACAAAAACAAAACAGTAAGTAAACAGAGAGCGGTGCTTTGGTGAATTCAGCTGGAGTGGGAAAAATGTAGAGCAGGGCCGTCAAACTCATTTTAGTTCAGGGGCTACATTCATCTGAACGCAGCATGACCATTCAGACCGGGGGTGCAGCTGTACAGGGAGCCCACGTACCTCGGTTTTTGGCCCACGGTTTGGGTTTCAGTACGTGTTTTCTACATAAAGAAAACAGTTTTTTTTCTCCCCAAATTATATTTTTTATTTAGCTTGTCAGCAAAAACTCATTTTTACAGTAGGATCAAATTATAGCCTATCAATGTACTGAATAAAATGACGCTTTGTCCTTAATAGAACCCTTTCTTATTCCTTGACTACTCGTATACAGTCGTGTAAAACAGACACGTGCACATATAAGGCCCAAAGGGAGCTTTTTTAAAAAATAAATTGATTCCTGTTCTGCATAGGGATGTAAAAGTAAAGTTAATTAATTAATTTTTAAAAAATAATCTAATTTATGTTTTTCAGAAATGTTGGTCAATTTGGACAAAATAGTCAGATTTGGGCAATTTTTACCTGCAGTGTGAACATGTGAGGAATGCATACAGATTGACCAGTGTGGATGTAATCATATGGAAGTACTGTTCACTCTGAAAACTATAAAAAAAAAAAATGAATACAATAAAACAGATTGTAGTCCGTCTGTGATAGTCTAGTCTGTGATATGGAAGAGTTGTGAAAAAGATGATCACTGGACCATGCCTCTGTGGCACAGCTGGCACCTGAACCGGAGCTGGAAGCCGGGTCTGATTAGGAATATATCGGATATATTATAAAGGTCTGGCATCCGTCCTGGCCAATCAAACCATCTCCTCTCACTCCCTTAAAAGTCTGCACTCCTCACCTTGACATAATGATGTTTTTCCAATAGAGAGGAAAGGGCAGACCTTCTTATCCTGAGTGGAAAATGATTTTTTATGAGCGGCGCCGAGTCAAAAGGCGCAAATATATGACATCCTTAATAGGAGCATATGGTATCACAAATATCCCGCCAAGAACAGATGGCGTCCCTAAAATGCTCTTTTGAGTTGTGAACTGGTATATTGTTCCGTTTAGTGATGAAATATGACAAAGGCAGCCGTATTTCCAGCCTTTGCGCCCAAATTCATCAGCGTTGTCACGACTTAGAGTAACTGTCTGAGGCAGAAAAGTTACTCCTGGCATCATACGTACTTGTGATTATCCCCAGATCAACCCGTCTTCTTTTATTACTTTTACAAAGAATGTTCGCTGTGGAGTGCAGACAAGCTTAAAAATGTGACCAGAGCATCCTCAGCGTGTCATCATCTTCCACTTTCCTGGAGATATTTAGTGTATAAACATGGTGTTGTGGTGCAGAGTAGTCTGTGCAGCAGCCTGGCGGTTGTAAAATACTTATAAAACATTTATTCCAGGCAGCCACGTTGGAGGAGACTGGGACAAATTCACAAAGCTCTGGGAATCTGGACCACACTGCCCACCTACCGCATGCTTATAGACAGTGATTAAAGCGGGTTTTCTAAGGACAGAGAGCCCCTGTTAACGGTATTGTTAACGGCCACTGTCTGTCAAAGCATCTGTCATGACTAAAAACATATAAAAAATCAGTACAGTGTATGATCAAATCTGCAGTTCGAGCAAAAATGACTTATTCTTCATATGATTTTGGACTTTAATGTTACCTTCAGTCCTCATGTACATCTAGGGCTGGGTGATAAGGAAAAAAAATCATATCACAATATTTTTTTTTTTTCATTTCAGACCATATTGATTTGTATCACGGTATAAATCAAATCACTATTTTTGTCAAGTTAAAATGTTCCCTTAGTTGCGAAGACATCAGAGGGTTATTTTTGACTTAAATATGATTTATTTTCTGTCAGAGGTTGAACATGACAGATGTGCTGAAAAACATTATATTACTTTTTTTTTTAGATAAATAAAACAATTACGTACATTTAAAACTAAAAGTCTGACCAGGAGGTTTTAAAAGAGGACACGAACAAAATAGATCATCTTCACGAAATAACGCTGGGGATTAAAGATAACAGCTGAGGGTGGGTTCACATGCAAATAGTGCACATTGGATTTATTTTTTTTTTTAACTATTTCTCAAAAATTCTAAATCTGTATTAACCAGGATTCTTACGTGTCCTGGAAAACCTGGAAAATGATTGACCAATTTTCCAGTCATGGAAAAAATAATTTAAAAAAAGGTCAAATATCCCAGAAACGGTTAAGTTATCCTGGAAAATTATTTATCCTCCCCTGCTTTGATACATCGTGTGCCTAAAATGAGATGAAACAAAGGAAATATTTTTTCAGTGATTGAAAATATACACATATTTTTTTAGAGGAAGTGCAGGAAAGAAAGTAAGAGAAGAGAAAGTTGGGCTGAATATAGTAATTCCAGTTTGTCAGGCTAATGAAGTGCTACGCTGTAATCTATGGGTGTGTTTGCATTATTCTTTGATACATTTTTCATGGATAAATTATAGCCATAGACTGCACATCCAATGTCTGTGTAATAAACATAGAAACAATCTGTGTAAATGCAGGTTACATCTGTAGAAAAGAACACTTCCAAACAATGAGGGGGATGGGAACGTACAGTCGCAGAAAAAAAAAACATTAGTCCACCCTTGTTTTCTTCAGTTTCTTGTTCATTTTAATGCCTGGTACAACTAAAGTTATAGAATAACAAAAATAGCTTTATAAGAGTTTATTTTCAGAGCTGATATTTATCCACTTTCCATGGTTTTCTTGACAATAATCAAAATCACTTCAGACAAAAACAAACAGTGCTTCTATTCATTTCCTTGTTTTCTTTTCTGTCTGTTTCAGTCACATGACACACACAGGAGTTGGTACTTGATTGCGTAACCGTTGTTTCTGATGACTTTTGATGGTCTGATAATTTTTTCCGCGACTATATTAGCGTATGACGTGATAACTCGTCTCTGTACCGGCTGAGAATGTCCTGGAAAATAATTTCAGGGAACGCGTGGGAACCCTGACAACCCTGTAATCTGTCAGATGTGAAGTTGAAGGAGGTGAGCCAAAAAATGAAAGCAGGAAAAAAACTGATTTCGACACCCGTGTATCCAAATGGGAGCTGTGGTACTGTTTTACTGTTTGGCTCCAATCAACATAGAATTACTTTAGCGCCACCAAGTGGACTGGAGTCACTTCAGTCACATTGATACCCTAACCTCTTCCACTTTCATCGTATTCTGTGTAGTTTTGATCTGGAGCTTGGCCTCATATCCAACCCCAGACCCCCAGGCTCTTCAGTTCAATATGAGATTAAGACACATAAGTAGTACATGATGATTTGGTCCTAAAGGAGACTAGTTCACCTCCCTGAGGACGAACTCAAAGCCCAACAATGACCATAAACTACTGTCTAATAGTTCAGACGGCAAGTAAACACATCCTGGATTAGCTTCCGAACACAGACTGTGTAACGGTGTTCCTCCTCGGCCAGGTGTTCGGCACTGCTAAGAGCAATTTGTGCAATACTTGACGGGTGAGAAAAGTACAGAGACATTGTGGAAATAGTCCAAGGGTTAAAATTGCTGTCTGGGATGTTCTCGATATGCGCATTATTTGTTTTATCTTCCAACGTGCACCTTGTAGAGCCCCTGGGGGGTTATGGATTATCACCCACCTGAACGGTTAAAAACAAGACCTGGCCATGCGTCTGATGTTGATGTATGGCCAGACTCTCTCTAAGTCTAAAGAACTTTTAATCATTTGCACCTGATTCTATTTTTAGTCATTTGAAGGGAAAGCTACATTCTCTGCACAGGGATAAGCAAGTTTTCAACAGAAGTTTTCTGCTGTTTGCAAATGTTGCAGTTAAGGTATTAATTTAAGTATTAATTCTTAATCTTCCTGATTTATTTAAAGGGGTCATATTTAGCTAAACCCACTTTTATTAGTCTTTGGTTCATTTATTTGTGTATTTGGACCCTTAATAGTTCATAAAGTTTGAATTTGAACCCTTCAGGTGCTGCAAAGCTATCTTTATATTCAGTGTGGCTGAAATTGAGTGGATTTCTACAACACATTTTAATTCCTGCTTATTTTGTTACATCTATAACTAGTTACGTCATAACATTTGCACATATAAAGTCAAGACTTCAGACGAACATTTCTCCGAGTACAACATTGTTTGCCAGCAGCAGCGGTTGTAATAAAAATTGAAAATATGTCCAAACTTCAAGCCGATGACTTAAAATGTTCATTTGTTCGTTGTATTAACAAACACAAATGGCAGAACGGGACAGAGCAGCACTGTCAACAACCTGGAGGGGGCGTGGCCTGAAGCGGCTCCTTTGTATTTAAAGGGCCAGTGCTCAAAACAACCTTTCTGGTGTCATTACTCAGAAATAGGGTTGAAGATGGACCTGTGGAGTTGAATTAATGAAGAATTCAGACCCAAACATAGCATTTATAGTTTATTTAGACTGCAGGGAAATGTTTTAAAATACATAATTACATTTAAAAAAGCATAATATCACTCCATTTATAGTTAATTTACAGTGTAATAGTTTAATATCAACTATTGTGCTATGACTGGGATGTATTGTAACTGTTGAGTGAATATATAATCGAATGAGATTAGGAAAAGAAATAATGAAAAATCTTTCTCATTAGAGATGTGAAAACACAAATTGATGAAAATAATAGTTGCTATTGAGGACTGCTTTAGAAAATTAAGACAGAATATGGTCGTTCCATAGCATTGGCTCTAAATTAGATGAGTGTAACTTCATGTAGCACCGTGCTCATTAGAGACCATGCATTTCTGTTTCATTAACTGCCTGTTCTTTGGAGAAAAGTGCACAAAATTAGATTTTAATAAGAAGCCCCCTGTTCCCTGGGAATAAAGTTGCAGTGTAAAGTGGAATTGCATGCTAGTGCCAGCACAAATTAGCAAAAACACTGTGTCACCCATTCAAAATAAGCACTAACATCTCTGTTAGCATGCTAATGGCTGTTTGGGATTTCCAGTGGCATTTCATTGTGTTGGTCTGTGCACAGTTAAATGAATCTAGAATACGTAGTGCTTCTGCATAATGGCCAATTACAAGTCCTTTGTAAGTGGAAAAGTACACTCAAAGGAATAGTAAAATGGCAATAATAAAGATGAACACACAGGTTTTTTTTTTTTTGTTTCAGAAATGTTGCCTTTCCAATTAATACCAGACAGCAAAGGAAAACTTCTGAGTCATGGCACAGAATATTGAGATGCTAACTGGTTCTCCTCCACAATAAAAACAAACAAAAAAGAAAACCACCCCCATTCACTGTCCACCGTGCACCTTTAAAACGGATCATGATGCTCTTAAAGTCACTATTGTCACTTTTTTGCTGCTGTTACTGTAGACTGTGTGATTTTTATATATTAAGTTATTTTATTAATTTATTTATTTTTGCATATTTTATGGTCGTGTTCATTCTATTTAGCTTTTATGTATTTATTTCGTAATTTATCCTTTTATTTTTTTCTCATGCTACAAACACCAAGACCTGGGTAACTATATTTAATAACCACGGCGATCGTCTACCTGAAATACTTTTGGTCCTTTCTTTTTTTTGTGTCCACTAGATGATGCTGATCATTCGCTGCAGCTGTGTCCATTCTTTCTTAAGTTGTTTTACCTGTTGAATGTGTTCTGTCGGCTTGACCTGAGTAGTAGTCTACTGATTGTATCGATTCTTAAGCAGGCATTTGTTTTTCCTTTTCTTAAAAAAAATGAGCATCGATGCTTCTTTTTTCATCATAGTATCAAACGGTATCGTAAGTATCGGTTCTCATGACAGCCCTCGTAGGATACTGTTAAGGACTGTTTGATGCCTTGTTAGGAGACAGACGAGCGATCCTGTGAGCAGGTTCTGTTCACAGTGTTGTGTGAAAACTTTCTTTGGTAGATTTCCCTCACTGTTTTAATCTGTCAAAATGACGGACAGCCTTCAGAATTTTCCGTCGTCTTTTAAAAAATAAAAAATCCGTCAATGATGGAATATTTGCTTTTAATGCGACCTCTGTTTCAGGGTTTTGGTTTAGTTTTTTGTGTTGTGTCTGTGGAAAGGTCCATTTTTCCTTTAATCTACACTCAGAATCCAGAACAAGTAAAAGCACTGAGGGTCTACTTGTGTTGTGATAAAAGTTGTTGTGATTTATAGTTTTACTGTAGGTGCTGCTAAGTTCTAGGTTCAAATGAGTGTTTTGCACCTCGAGCTAACTTTTCACATTGAAGTATCATGCGCTAATCTGTCAAAATAACCTTCTCTTTTTCATTTAATATTGACCTAATTTCACTGGCGTGTGTTTCCCTGACTTTCCTTGACTATCTGAGTATTTGCCTGTGGGTGTCTCTTTGAGTAATTAGTCTTTCGTAGCCTTTGTTTTAAGCTGGAAACGGGGCCTTTTACTGAACACTGGATCCGGTAAAGTGTCGAGAGGGAGAGGGAGAGGGGCTGGTCTGCGAGGCTGGAGACTGACATCAGTGACATTTATTCAAGCTGATGCGACTTCCTGTTAGAATGCCGCGAGACAGCACTTGATTTGTACTGCCTATAAGAAACGAGAGCTGCTTGTTTGATGGCATGTAGTGCTAGTGTGTGTGTTTGTGTGTGCGCCTCTCTTGAGTGTGCACATTCTTAGCCGCCTCTTATTATAAATGACATAATTTAACAGAAACACAAACACAGCATTAAATTCTTCCCGGATTGTGCGTATAAATGTCTGGACATTTGATTGCATGTGCCAGAAAATGTGCTCAGTAGTTGCATTTGCATTGACGGCGTTGTCTGACTGCGCTGCCGAGATGAGCCCATCTCCAGGGTGCAACTCAAATTGATTAAATCTGCCAGGTAAGTTGAGGGGCAGACTCGAGGCTCCGAGCAATTATTTGACTGTGGCTAAAGCTGGTGTATAGAACACATTCTCTTGTTCTCGCTGACATTTGTGTAATAAAGTAAAGGTATGTTGTCAAAAAGAAGGTGCACAAATGGCGTCTGTGCTGAATGCGTGAATGTGGCGCTCCCTTTAGCGAACAAAGGATCAACATTTGATATATGTTTCCCGTGAGACAAAGGTGCGATTTTGTCACTAGCATGTACATCCATGTTTCATTCACAGGAGTCAAACTATTAATTCTGCAGGGATTCCTCGTCTGCTGTAAAAGTAGTTGTATTCTCGAAGGGCCAAAAGTGCTTAAAGGTACAGTAATGTAAACTGTGTACCGATAGATACTGACACCACACCCCCCAACAGAATGTTAAAAAGTCACAGGGCCTTTAATGACCTCAGTTCCAGAACATACCAGGCTTTTATGTGGTCAGCGACAGGCCTTTATTTCCCGTTTGTTTTTTTTTTTAATGTAAAAATAGTCATATTTAACACAAATCTGTACTTTGGTTCGCTTCCATTTGCAATCTTAAAATTCCTGCAACTTCTTTTTATTACATGTTCAACACTTCCTTGGTTATTTCAAAATGAAAGCTTTCGAGTGGTTCAGTCGAATGAAACAAGTCGTTGTATAATCTATTGTGGATATTCTCTTCCTGTGAGAGTTTGGCTCAAATATTCTCTCACACACACACACACACATACACTGACGATGACACTCGTGACCCCCAGAGTGCGTCCACAGGTGCCCCCCAGGTTAAGAACCATTGATGTAGAGCAAAAAGTGTACATTGTGTTTAACTGGTAGTACATTATATGACACAAACATTATGATCAAGTGCAGGCATGTTATGTTTATTTGAAGAAATACAGACAATTGTAAAATCTGCGAAAGGAAATACATGCTTTGGTATTAAGGCTTTTTTTTTTTTACATTTTGAAATTGTCCAAAGGGAAATGATAGGGAAATAATTTTCAATCATTTACTGACCCCAAATTATGCGCAGTCAGCCTGAAGCTTCTAGAGGCTATAAATCCATCATCTGTCAGCTTGTTATTAGGGAGTTGCCAACACACTCGGCTGCAAGGTTTTTGCACCAGCCAAGATACTGTGTGATATTAACAAAAATTGTTAAATGTGTTGATTTCGAAAATCTGCCTCTTGTGTTCTGTCTGTCCTGTGTACAGTGCATTCATTGCATTTACGGTTCATTCACATGTGATTTGTAAACTCTGCTGTTAGCGCCTCTTTACCCTCAGTCACTCTGGCTGCAGGTTGTTGTGATCAGCTGGTTGTCAATCCGTCTATACAAAAACTTTGGTGTGCACTCTTAAGTCAGGCCAGTATAGATAGATAGATAGATAGATAGATAGATAGATAGATAGATAGATAGATAGATAGATAGATAGATAGATAGA
>JAPTYQ010000011.1:15601155-15612735 GCA_029814465.1 Ostorhinchus cyanosoma
TGGCAGCTGGAACTCTATGTACTAGTTTACATGTCAAATACAGCATTTTTTTGAGAAAGAACAGTTTATAGTGCAGTAGTGAATATTTTTATTATGATGACACACTTACTGTACTGTTTTCAGCAAGAGGATTGTGTTGAAGGCGCTTTTAAAGTTACATATTTTCAGTTTTGTTTTTTTGGGTTTTTTTTCACACTTGGAACATCAAATAGTTCTGATAAAATAAAAATAATAGATCGCTGCAAAATGATCACTTTCTCTGATTTGACCATTTATAGGTACCATATGTAACATTCCAGTTTTATTCTGGAAACTACTGACGACGTTTCTCAAAAATTCCAAATAAAACTGTTGTTATTTAGATCATATACTCGCAAAACACGACAAATGTTCAAAATAACGAAAAGATGCCGTATTTTCAGACCTCAAATAATACGAAGAATAACCAGTTCATATTCATTTCTAAATGGGAAATGGGTGGGAAATGGTGTTTTTTTTTTTAACTCCTCCTTAAATAAAACATGGATCAGGTGTTTATTTAGTCGGATAAAGTGCATTTGTTTTGGAATTCAACAAATGCAGGAATGGAATGGCTGTCAAAAACACACAAACTGACTTCGCAGGAAATTTCAGTGGTCTCTTAATTTGAAAAATGTGGAAAAATATGAAAAAAAATGCATATAAAATAACTTTCGTTTAGTTTTTTCCTATTTCTTTTTTTCTTCAGTCAGTTTTGTCATTGTATAGGATTAAAAGCGACTGAAAAAGTACTGAGGAACTGCAAATATTTCGAACAGTTTTAATGAATAATGTCTCCATGCGTTGTATGTTTTAATGCTGTTTGTTTATATATGAGATGCAGTCCAGCGCCGTGATTGGCAGCTTACAGATTGATCAGGAAAGAGGCCGTTGGCACACGCCCGCTTTGCGCTCCGGGTTGTGATACTTTATTATTTAGCACAAGCTCCGACTCCTTGTTTTGTAGGCGTTAATGAAATAAAAAAAAAAAAAAAAGGATGGTTATTTTAGATCTCGCTAATCAATTTTTGCAGTTTAATTGGAAAATGCTGCTGGCAAATAAAAACTGATATTTGAACAGCTGGGTGAAATGTAATTTCCCATCAGCCTAATGTGTTTGCAAGCCATCAACAATTTGTAAACATTAATAACAATAAATTGAGTTAGCCGAGTGCCTTGGAGGAGCGACTCTAAGCACAGTGTGTATTCAGATCACAGGCCCAGTCTAAATGATAATTTCACAGCCATTTTCAGCACATTAATAATAATAGCAAATCAAATGGTAATTATCATAAGGCTGTATCTGGATTAGGGTGTGACAACAATCGGTTTTGTCATCTGCACCTGAGTCCTCTGTCATTTTACACTTGTTTTCTCCTCCATTATAGAAGAGCTAATGCATTTATTATTTGGCATCAGCAGTGATATATTTGCACTGTTCCCACACTACGTGCCCCACCTCAAACCAGCTGAATTCTCTCCTTTTTTTTTTTTTTTTATGTGACGAAGCTCTACAGTAAGAAAGAACTCAGCCCGGCTCCCTCACCAAACACTCTGCCCTCGTTTGACAAAACCATCCAAAAGTTTTGTCGTTTTTTTTTTTTTTTTTTGTTTGTTTGTTTTTTTCCCCCCAGATCATTAAAATGTGATTAATTGGACGTGCAAAACAACAGTGGAAAAAAAACCCAAAACAAAAACAAAAGGACAACAGTAGAGACCACCTTCACAGTTGGATGACAGCGATTGGCGTCTCATCAATCACATATTAACGTAGGACTAAAAAATAAAGTAGCAGCTTATTGCACCAGAACAGGTCAGCTATTACACACTTTAGACGCACAGTATGTATGTCCTTCATGTATGTTCCACACATTTTAGACTTTTTTTAAAGTCAGTTATTTTCTATTGTTTTTGACAGTTCTGCAGATTCTCTTTTTATTGGCCCACGATCATGCGTTTCTCA
The DNA here is from genome assembly GCA_029814465.1 of Ostorhinchus cyanosoma. Classification (NCBI taxonomy): domain Eukaryota; kingdom Metazoa; phylum Chordata; class Actinopteri; order Kurtiformes; family Apogonidae; genus Ostorhinchus; species Ostorhinchus cyanosoma. The sequence continues at coordinate 15,603,137 of JAPTYQ010000011.1, forward strand.
GGATTTAAAAGATAAAGTTCCACTGAGAACCATTTACTACCTAAAGTATTCCAAATAGATTAGATTAAATTAGACTACACTGTATTACTTTAGATTAGATTAGATTAAGTTAGATTATATTTCATTAGATTACATTACATTGCATTAAATTAAACTAGATTAGATTAGATTAGATTAGATTAGATTAGATTAGATTAGATGGTGCTTTATTGATCCTTTGAGGCAATTGAGGTTCCAATAGCAGCATAACACTGAATATACACATTTATATTATTGTACTGGAAAGTCTCAGAACATGTGTGTGTGTGTCTGTACTCTTCTGAGAAATGTAGACATTTTTAACTGGTCAATTTCGTACCTACAGTTGTGAAATAGTCCCATCTCCACATTAAATATCTCAACTAGTTGATAGGACCAATATTTTTGGAGATATTACTTATTTTGGAATACAATAGCGTTACAGTCACGTAGTTCAATTGGCCGGAAGGGCAGTACCACACTGCATGATGGGAAATGAAGTCAAAAACAGGAACGATGCATTTACTATCGTTTTAATGACCCGTGGTTCCACATACATCAACGCGCTAGTAAGAAATATTACAAGATAATAGTAATAACAATAATTATGAAAAACCTGTAGTGGAAAAAAACAGGAAAATATTAGTAGAAACAACAAATAATAAAGTAGTAATAATATGAATAAATAAGGAATTATATTATAATTTGCACAAAATGGATAGACAGGAGGACAGTAATAGTAGTCGTACGGTAATAAATAATATAAGTAATTGCAGACTGGATAAGATACTAAATAACACCATTTGGGCCTAAAGTTTCAAAATAAAAGCGCTTCATTGTTTCTATGACGATATGAGCATGTAAAGGTGGATCAGCTGATGACTTAGAACGTCAAACCTCCACATCTGAAGACTCACAGCTGGGCTTGAGCACAGAAAGTAAAGGTACAAATAATAAATCCCTTCGCCGACGTAGCGGTAAGGGTTGTGTACCAGGCATAATAAAGCGGGAAGTGTTCCGTCCTTCAGCAGTTACGGCAGTTAGAAGTCCAACCTCCAACCGCAGCCGTTTGTGAAGGCTGTCCTTGGTGAAACGAACGAACACTTGTAAAAAGGTTGGGGGTTGAATTGTGCGGAATAGTGTTTAAAATACATTTTAACCACTCTTCCACCTTTGGAAGTGCAAATAATGGCATATTCTCCTCAATATAGAGAGAAAAAAAAACAACATAGCCTTTGATACTCAACGAAATATTCATCGAGGTCTTCGCTTTGCTTTGGAAAAACAGTCTTCTATTTTATTTTACATGCTTTTTTTTGTTGCATTCATCCTTTTACTCTTGTTGTGCTTCTGTGTTATTTTGATTTAGTTCCATCTTTTAGGTCTTTTTTTTTTTTTTTTGCCTTTCACAGCATTTATTTCCTGTTCCATCTTTTATGTCCTGTCCACCATATGTCACGTTTTGCTTCTTGAGTAACTTATGCTATTCAAAATTCTTCTAAAATATTTTTATTTTGCTTTACACCTGTTTTTTTTTTTCACATTACATCTTTTACACCTGAAGCTTTGGTGAGCTCAATACTCATAAATGTTTCCAGAGAGCACGTATTATCTGTTTTGATGTTTTAATAAGGAGCATTAATTCACACCGTATTATTGTTACACTCCCAAAAAATATCCAATAAACAGAAATACGTACAGTTCAACTTCAATTATGAACCCCACAGCAGGTGTATTTGCCCTGAAATCGTAATAATTCGATTAAAATGCATTTATTAATCAGTCCAATCGAAGAAAATAAGACCAGAACAACAACTGGGGAATTAAAATGTTGAATTATGCTCTTATCCACTGTATTGAACACATATTTAATCATAGTTTATATATATATTTATAAATGAAAAATATGCAATAATTACATTTGTGTCAGTTACAATAACAGAATTAATGACCATTTTGGATTATTTGACTTAAAATCAAAAGTAACAGATTTAAACAGTACATTTAAGTGATAATTCATCTACGCTTTGACTTCTGTTAAATATTAGATAGAAGTGTCATCCTCTGCTACTGTGCTTTTTGGAGAGATTGATTTTACTTTGTATTTTATTCATATTCATATTATTATTATTTTACTTTCTCTTTCGCTTTAGACCCAGTTGAAAACAGAATACGATATCTACTATTTTTGACACCTAAGGGAAGTCAGTACATGTTATATTATAATTATAAGTATAATAATTCAGGCTGTGTTGAGTTAAATAACAGGATATTATTCAGAATTGGTGCAAAATCGGGTCCTCACAACCAAAAAAAACAAACAGAATTGAAGCATTTCAGTGTGCAGATATTGGAGATAGAATTAACCTGGACATGATTAAGCTTTTTAATACCAGTGCGTGTCTTTTTTTTTTTTTTTTTTTTTTTTTTTTTTTTTTTTTTTTTTACCTCTGTGGCTGTTCGGTAAATTGTTTTAGTCTTGAATATTCCACTAGTAGAAAATGGTGAGCTTTTTTTTAATAACATTTGTCAGCTCATTAATAGTTCAGCACAGCTCTGAACAGTTGGACACACAAATAAACGACATATTTCCTGCAGGAACGGCCAAAAAATATGTAGCTCATTTGTAGAAAATAGTTACTTCAGTTGTAATTTTCAGACATATGATCAGATTTATTTTTGTAAATAAACATCATTATGCTATATATACAAGCTGTTGAGCGGGGAGGTTGATTTTGGGGAGTGGTTTAATAAGTAAGTAACCAGATGGATCTCTATTTGCAGCCTGATTTCGTGAAATTGCGTTGCATGTCTTGCCAGTTCTTACGGCATTTGGTGTGCTATACGTACGCATTTTCATCCCTTTGTGTGTTATTCAACGCCATTTAATCAGGTGTCAATGTACGCCAAGATCTCCAGTTTATATGTCTGCAACACAAGCAGCGCTGGACACAGTTTCCTCTGATACTTATACTTATATTGTGACAAAAAACTCCGACTAATGTAATTTACATCGTCGGATCAGGTGATTGATGGGCCGTTTGCTGCGTCTTCCACATATTCTGTTAAGGTGTGAACACGTGTCTGATCCAACAGGATGTGTGGACTGATTATTCCTCCGTCTGTGGGAAAAGGCGTCAGGAAAACGACAGAACAGAACGACTGTTACCAGAAATGGACATAATTTTCTTTTTTTCTGTCTTTATAACTGCAGGATCAAAACTCACATCAGATTTAATAAGACCAGTTAGTGTTTTCAACTTAGATTAGGTGTATTTAATTGACATTTAGAAGTTTGCAGTAAAAGAAAACAACTTAAAAGTTATTATACTCACTTGAGTATGATTTTTTGTTTTTTTGCCTTTTCTATCATATCATCTGTTTTCAACAACAAGAAAATACTGGAAATGTGAACAGGTGGAAAATATGCATAAAAACGGAATGGATTGGAGTATTTAGGGGGTCGGTTTGGGCCATATGTTTGAACCTCTGGGTTACAGACATGTTCAGTACAAAGGGAGGTCACTCAAAATGCAACTACTTTGGTTTATAGAAGCTGTTTTTTCCCCTTAAACTGTTTACCGCAGCACATACTTGACAGATATCAAATGCATATGGTCATTAGAACTTCACTAAACCAACAAACCGAAGGATAGAACAGGACTTTTGCACGGTACACTACTTTGAGCTGACTTCTATTTCAGTAATTCAGTGGATAATAGAACAGTCTTAGCATTTGAGATTTCCCGACTTTGACCCCGATACATACAAGGTGTAAAAGTAATCCGATTGAAACACTTAGTAATGGAAAAAATTATAAGACCATCAAAAGTTATCAAAAACAGTGGTTATGCAAATGAAGTCCGAACTCCTGTGTGTATCATGTGACTAAAACAAACAGAAAAGAACACATGGAATGAATAAAAGCACTGTTTTTGTCCGTACAATGACGTAGATATTGATGTAATTCAATTCAGTTTTATTTGTAGAGCCCTATATCGCAACAAGGTAATCTTACAGGGCTTTAAGAACGGAAGTGATTTGGGTTATTATCAAGAAAACATAGAAAATGGATAGATACCAGTTCTGAAATTGAACTATTATGAGATATTTTTGTTGTTATCATTATATTTGTCCAAACAAATGTACCTTTAGTTGTACCAGGCATGAAAACAGTGTTTTTCAACCTTGGGTTCGACTGGAATTCAAATGGGATCATCTGAAATTTCTGTTAATTGATAAAAAAAATAAAAATAATATAAAAATGTGTTTTAATGCTTCAATATATATTTAACCTTATCTAACCACTGCGTTAAACAAGAACAAGAAACTGAAGAAAACAAGGGTGGTCTAATAATTTTTTCCACATCTGTATTACCCAATAATAAAAGCAGATGCCGGTTTCATTTTAGCTCCAGTTATAGATGGGTAACGCTCTTGTCTCATCTGGTCTGGTCCGCTTCCTCCTCCACCCTCCAGGTTCCTCCGGTCTCTGGCCCGCTCCCTCCCCTTATACATGACCTTAGCTTGGATCTACTCCGTGGCCATGATCGTTAAGGGCGTTGTGGCAGAGAAGGAGGCCCGGCTTAAGGAGACCGTGAGGATCATGGGTCTGAGGAGCGCCATCTACTGGCTGAGCTGGGCGGCGTCCAGCGTCGTGCCTCTGGCCCTCAGCGCTCTGCTTCTAACGCTTATACTCAAGGTGATTCCACAATGATTCCAGTGATTGAAGGAGGACCCAGCGCTGCATTTACAGAGCACCGACCCCTGTGTCCGATGCACGAATGAGGCTACAGTTTAACCCATAAAGACCCAAACACCCACTGGTGACCACGAGCAACTACTGAAGTAAAGCGTTTAATACCTGCTGAGCCACTTATTCTATCAATACATGTCAGTCATTGGTGTAAAATACAGTTTTTCACCTTTTCATGGTCATCAGATATGACTCATTCGGACCTTCAGAGGCTCCATAGTTACCGTGGAAACGCTGTCATCTTCTACAACACTGATTCACCAGTAAAGCCCATGGAGTTGGATTGATGACAGTGGATGGAGACGCTTGTTTTTATGTTCATGTTATGATAGATTTGCTGAAAAAGTCACTTTTTCTTCAGTTTTCTCTATTTTTGATAGAATAACCAACTTGAATTTAACTTTTTTTTATGAAAAGCTACATTATTAGAAATTTCAATATGGCAAAATGCCTTATTTTCACTGAAAAAAAATGCTAAATTCTGAGCATAATATTATAATTAATGGTGATAAAGCTCACTTTTTCTTCAGTTTTCTCCATTTATGATAGGATAACCCTCAACTTTTGGCCTTTTTATGAAAATGTACATCCTGAGTAAATTCAAAATGGAAAAAAAAAACAGATTTTCACTGAAAAAATGCAACATTCAGAGGATAATAGTATAATAAATAGTTATAAAGCTCACTTTTTCTTCAGTTTTCTCTATTTTTGATAGAATAACCCTCAATTTTAATTTGACCTTTCAATGAAAATCTACGATTTTCACTGAAAAAAATGCTAAATTCAGAGGATAATATGATAATAAATAGCGATGAATCACTTTAGGAAAGTTACATCGAGAGAAGGAATTCATTTGGGAGTTCTCACAAAAGTAGCAGCGGGTCTTTATGGGTTAAAATAATAAAGCTAATGTGTGAAAACTACATATTCAAACATTCACACTAACATACTCTAGAGTTCTGTTTAATCGGGGCACATTTATTTCTTTAATGTGCATTTTTCCATTTCTCTGTAACAGTATAATGTCAGTAATTACAACACTCACATTAGCACAGTTTTAATTACGGTAATATGTGCATACGGCTCTGAATCGACACCAGCGCCACAGATGTAGAAGTAGAGCTGGGTTCTTCTTCCAACCAGCAGAGGAAAAAGGGCCACGTGTCACATTCAATGCGGGTCATCTGGATCCGGTTTTCAGGTGACACATTTTGAGCCCTTTTTACTCAACCTGCTGCGTTTCCCAAATCAGTTATGATAATCGCATTTGTGAATGTCTGCATGATAAGTAGTCTGCGTTTCAGCCTCGAACTGCTGCAACTGTTTCCACTTTTTGACACATTACCCCTTCGCCTATAGTTTCCTCTGTCACGGCGATTTGAGCAGTTTGTGTTGTGATGATTCTGTGTAACTATGATGTTAGTAATTGCAATACTTACCCACCAGGAGCGGCTACGCTGTGTTATGACTCCGATGTGGTTTAATTCCGCACCAGGAGCGTTTCAGAAGCCGAGCGTCGTCTGTGTGGCTTTACTCGCAGCGTGATTTTGTCATTTTTACACGATTTCTGTGTTTCTGCTTCTGAAGTTGGTTATGCAGTTCAGTGAAGTATAAGTTAATGCAGTCGAGTTATTAGTCGACGGGTTGAGTGTTTACCCCGCCCACTAAAGGGAAGGCAAGGGGTATTATTTTTTATTCAGTTTGTTTGTTAACAGTCTAACAGCAAAACAATTCATACCAACTTAGGTCCCTGAATAGATCTGACTACATTTTGGGAAAAGTAGGTCAAAGTTTACATTTTTTATGAATTTTTGATTTTTTTTTTCTCTCCATTTACTTACTGTATAATGGGCAAAATTTCAAACATCTGTAGCAGCAAAACTACTGGTTTAATTCAGACTAAATTGGGTTTTTTAATTGCCGGTGACACCAAATAGATGTCAGTACACTGAGGGAGTTCAAATTTCCATAAAAAACATAAAGTTTTGCTTCTATTACTTCAATCTTAGCACAAATATAGAGGCAATTGATATGCTAACATCAGCACACGCACAGACATGACGACATCAGCTGGATCGATGCCAAAATAAGCTACAATAAGCGCAAGGGGCGGGGTTTGTTGAGCCTGGAACCACTTATTATGACTGTGAATCAATTCCTCAAAATTAATTCACCTTCAAATAGTTATTTTGATGTTGTGTAGCAGAATCAAATCGAATAGAATAGAAACACTGTGGTACAGGCACATTGGCATTTCTCCAAGTTAAAAATCAAAGTTGGAAGAAATACAGATCAATAGATGGAACTCTATTGATCCCACGACTGGGAAGTTCACTGGTCAAAGCAGCTGCAGGATAAACTGTGTATCATAATAAAGATAAAGAAAATACACTTGCATAAGGTACTGCAGAAAAAAAAAGAATACCAAACATATTAATAGTGATAAGTAATAAAACTTTATAGTCTATATACATATTTACATAAGAAGTAGAATTGCAGTATGTCTAAAAAAGACGTAAAGAATAACATTTTGAATACACAAAGTTAAAATTGCACATTATTAATGCAGAACTTGATTCAGAGAGTAATGCTATGTACAGAAGCCAGAATAGAACAGAATAGAGTTTTCCATTTCCACAGGTACATTGTGGTACAGGATTATTAGAATTCAGAACTCAAGATAAAAGGCAAAGTCGGAAGAAATATAAAAACGGGCATTAATAAAATAATTCTAATAATAAAGTGCACATTCTAGATGTAAAACTCGACTTGGAGATGAACGCCATTTCCTACACAGTGGTTTGGTGTCTTCCTGAATTGCAGAAAACATGAGTATTATTATGTCGAGCTGCCATAAAGCATGTCCTAACACAACACATCCGTCCCTGGTGGAACCCGGGGTCACAGATGCTCCATTATCTATATTATAAAGCCTTGAACATCTGTCGGAGGAAACGGCATCCTGTTGCCATGGGTGACGACAGACTGAAGTGGTGTCAGGCGCAACAAACCCCGCCCCTTACACGTATTATAGCTTATTTTGGCATCGATCCAGCTGATGCCATCATGTCTATGCATGAACAGACACATTTCACCCATTATAAGTAAATGGGGGGAAAAAAAGAGATTTTAAAAAATTCATAAAAAATGTGAACTTTGACCTACTTTTACCAAAACATCATCACATCTATTCTGGGTCACTGTCAATCCATAAACCCAATTTAGTGCGAATTCCACCAATACTTTTTCTGCTAAATTAACGAATAAATAACCAAACCGGAACCTATAACCTTCCCCCTTGCCTCCCCTTTCAGCGTGTCGGAGTAAAAACTGCAGGATAATTATTCTGCAGGATAACCTTTTTTTTTTTTATTTCTGCTGAAACTTTTTTTTTTTTTTTTTCCTCCACTTTTTAACATTGAGTAAGATCCTCATATTTGACTTTGCTTCCCTTTGTTTCCCGTGGCGCAGTATGGGAAAGTGCTGCAGTACAGCGACCCCTCGGTAATCTTCGTCTTCCTGCTGGTCTTCTGCCTCACCACCATCACTCAGTGCTTCTTCATTAGCGTCTTCTTCTCTAAGGCCAACTTAGCAGCTGCGTGCGGCGGCCTCATCTACTTCGTCCTCTACCTGCCGCACATCCTCTGCTACGCCTGGAGGGACGTCATGGGTTTCCGGGCCAAGGTTGGCGTGGTAAGTCCGTCTTTAGCTCCGGCGTGGTTTTTAATATCCTCCACCTGCTGGTATCATACAGTACACGAGCACTTGACCAGGATTTGGCTTGATTTTTATTTATTTTATTTTATTTTATTTTTTCAGTACTGAGATGCGTCCGCTCCTTATCTGTTTCCTGTTTTAAATCCAAACAGTCTTGCGTCTCATTTGTCTGGAGCTGCTTATTATTAAAGGAAATAAATTCACCTCCAGTGCTAATATTATCTACAGGAGTTTCTTGTCACAGACTACACTTCCCCTGATAATGAGGTGTGACGTTTGCGGCTCCAGGATGAATGGAAGGTTTCAGTGACATTAAAACCGCACTAAAAAACAGCGTCTGGAAATCATTATGACTGTATTTATAATATTAAACTACCTAAAGTGTCTTTGCTTTGCTTTTAATCACCGGGATCCGCTTTGTTTTGACATACTCCGGCACTTACTTGAATTATTTTTTTCCAGAACTGGACACGGACATGAAACATTTACATAAAAGAAGAGACTAGACAGAAGCAGCGAGGAAGTTGAGGATTTTCCCTCCATCCTCTAAACTCATTTTCTTTAAGGGGCCGCATTCAGCCCAATATGATGTCAAACAGACCGGACCAGTAAAATAATAACATAATAACCCAGAAATTGTCAACTCTAAACTTTTCTGTATACCGCAAAGTGAAAAAAGCAAAAACTCTATTGGAGAATGTTTATATCTAAGAACTACCTTTAAAAAAAATGTGTTGTTACATATATTTGTGTATTTGGACCCTAATAGTTCATAAAATTCGAGCCCTTCGATTGCTGCAAAACTATCTTTATATTAATTTTAGCAAAAATCCAGTGGATTTATACAACCTGTTTTAATTCCAGCTTAATTTCTTACGTCTATAACAAGTTTTGCTACGACATTTCCACATAAAAGGTCAAGACTTCCGACGAACATTTCTCAGATTACGGAGAAACAGTACACAGCAGTATGGTCAACAACCTGGAGGGGGTGGGGCGTGAAGTGGCTCATGTGCATTTAAAGGGCCAGTGCTCAAAACCACTTTTCTGGTGTCATTACTCAGAAATAGGGTTGAAGATGGACCTGTGGAGTTGAATTAATGAAGAA
>JAPTYQ010000011.1:15647396-15661210 GCA_029814465.1 Ostorhinchus cyanosoma
ATAGAGCAGTAGAGGGGGCCCAGTGGATACAGGATAGAAGTTGTGAAAATGTCGTGTAAGGTCTGCCGTATAATAGAGTCGTAGAAGCCAGGAGTTGGACGTTGAAAGCAAGGAAAATTTCACTTTCACTTCGCAGCAGCGTCAGTTAAGTTAGTTATGGACTGCCCCCCCACGCATATAACTGCTGCCCTACCCCATGTGCATACTGTTATTGGTAAACTGAAGGTGTTTTACCAAGAAGAATGGACAGCTTTACCATCTGAGAAAATAAAGTGTCTGATCCACAACTACCTCAAAAGACTTCCATCTGTCATTGATGTTAAAGGGGCGGGGCTAATACAGAGGATGAAGAACTAGGGTATGTAAACTAATGATCGGGGTCATTTGGATAGCTTCTGTTGTTGGTATGATTTAAACTTTTTTGTGTTATCATTCATATCCTCTGAAAAATTGCCAAAGAATCACAAATTCTGCTAGAGTATGTAAACTTATGAGCACAACTGTATGTATATTCAGTCATTATTATTATTATTTGTATCATCATGCCATTTTTTTCCGCCCCGTATCCGTTCTCGCAGTTATATGACTTCAAGTCTATTATGTTACGCTTTCATGAATCTTTAAGCTCATGTAAACTTGAGATGCATCTGTTTTTATTATTAGAGGTATTAGTCATAGGAGATTTGGTCGTAGAATGTATGTGATTATACAGTGCACGCTCTTATTTTGTCCTTTACAAATGAGTCACACGGTGTGTTTGCCACGCAGGCTACTCATGAATCATAAAACTGAGCGACTGTTGGCTAATGCTTTTCATGTAACTCAGACATGAATCAGACACTCATAGCCTCCAGGCAATGTGAATAATTCCTTTTGAATTTCTAAAATTCAGACACGACAAGGCTATTTCATCCTTCCATGTTTTCTTTTGAAGTCTGACTACATTTTAATTGAAACGCTGAGATTTTCACCAATAAACAACAACGGCGGGATGCTTCATGCAACTTAGACGAATAATACACTGGATTTGGTGGCTGTAACTAAGTATGTTTTTTTTTTTTTTCCCTTAGGATTCATAAATATGAGTTTTCCTTGATGTCTTTTAAGTCATACTAACACAGCTAACCCCATTAGACCACATCAGTACGGAATATAAATACTGCCCTCCCCTCAGGAGTGTTAAGAGACATTTAGTGGGCAGATGTTTAAAGAAGGATAAACACATACAAACAGTAAAGCCTAAAAAAAAACCAAAAAAAAAAAAAACCCAAGGTCAGTGATGATTTTATTTGTTTTGACATATGGCCTAAATTAATAAATAAAGTCAGGAAGGGCATTTCTTTTAGAGAGGCCAGTTGGCAGATGCTCAAGTAAAGGTTAGCATCTGAATGTGATTTTTTTTTTTTTTTTTTTTTTAAGCTGAAATCGTGTTTATTGCAGGAAGAAATTAAACCAAATCAGTGTAATTAAGCCATAAACATGCAGCAGCGCTCGTCGAAGTACCCCCGGTTTGGATTTATTCGGCCGACGCGCAAAGTTCTATAATGATTTTTCTAATGAAGTTTATGCTCAAGATGTGCTGCTCATGCATGATGTGTTCATTTCACAGATATTTCTCAAAGTGGCAGAAGACACTGGAGTGGACGCAGAAATACAAAGTGAGTGACGGGAGTGTTTGCAGTGTAATACAGTATGTGGTAGAATATGGACAGCAATGGAGAAAAGGGACTTAACCCATTAGGACACAGGTGCTACCGCCAAAGGGTCCAATCTAGCCCCTACGATGAATTACACTGAATATATTAACAATCAATGGTGTAAAAATCATTTGAATTCAGGGTTTCACATACAGAACAATTAGATCTCAAATGGGTCATAATCACCATCGTAATAACCTAGAAATAATGAAAACTGCAGATTCGATCTTTGTTTTAGTGTAAAAAAAAAAAAAAAGTTTAATTACATGAAAATCTGTAGATTAAAAACTATCATTTTACCAAAAAAATGTGAATAACCCGAAATGTTTTAAGAGAAGTAAGTGTAACATATACAGCAGTTATTTAAGGTTTAGAAAAAAAATCCCTAAAAGTGCAAATATTTAACATAACACACTTTTCTTAACTGTGTTCCTTTTATGGACGTTCCCAAATGATTCCTTTTTCTATTTAACATTTCCTACGTAATTTAACATCATTTATTATAAAACAATCCTCCATCCAGTTAAAATCAGGTATTTCCCAATATTTAATGTACAGATTATATAGATGTTCATAAACACTCAGATTAAAGTTAATGGTTAATGTAAAAAAAATACAAAAAAAAACCAAGGAAACTGAAGCAAAAATGACTTTTTCAGTCAAATATATCATTAACAGAACATAAATCCACTTTCATTGATCCAACTCCATGGGTTTTACTGGTGAATCAATGTTGTAGAAGATGACGGTGTTTCCACGGTAACTATAGAGCCTCTGAACGTCCAAATGGGTCAAATCTGATGAGCGTGAAAAGACGACAAACTGTATTTTACACCAATTATTGACATGTATTGATAGGATTAGTGGATCAACAGGTATGAAACATTTCTGATCAGTAGATGGTTTTGGTCGATGCTGGAGTTGATACATGAGAGTACGTTATTTCCAAAAATGAAACTGATATCATTTTTATTTTAGTTTTAAGAGACATTAATTCATGGTAATGGAGTGAGAATCCAAAAATAAATAAATAAATAACAGTGAGGTGTGATGAAACCAAAATACTGTCAAAATGATCAGTCTTTGGTCACAAATTGTTTCATTATTATATTTAATACACATCTGTCTGCTTTTTTAAAAAAAATCATAAATAACATTCAAAATCATTATAATATTTGATTATTATGAAATATAAGATTAAACACAGGCATATATTTGGAACATTTTTATTTACATTCTGAATATATGCTGTTTATGTTAATTTACAGCCTTTACTGTTCTTCATTTACACTGTATTTTCATATATTTTCTTAACTATGTCCAGTTGTATTTCAGGTACAGTTTTAGAAATTACAGATTATGACTTTCACGCTGAGTAATTCAAAATATTGTTTAAGAGAAAACGGAAATTGACTGATATTCACTTTTTCTTAACCAGGTCCATTAACACGCTTGAAGTTATATTATCTTGTTGAGTTTAAGTTATTTTATCTTGTATTTTTTGTGTAATTTTTATTATTATTTCCTAGATTTGAATCTTGTTACGTCTAAGTTTTTTTTCATCTCGTTGCGTCTGTGAAGTCGACATTCTAAGTTTTCATCTTGTGTCTTTTATATTGTAATAAATAATAATATAATCAGAATTTTCTACCACAACTGATCATCATCTATTTTCTTCACATTTCACTCGGGAAGAAAAATCTCCCATTAAACTTTTAGAAAATATTGATGTTTATGAACTATACGAACAAAAATATTGGGACACATCCTGGCTACAGCTGATAAGATGCTGATTTGAGATATAAACATCAATATATCATGAAAGTTTAATGCGTGGTTTTTCATGTGGTGAAAGTAGATGATCAGCTTTGGTGGAGAATAATTAGTCACAGTCGGAGCATGAAAAATATTTGAGAAATTTAAGGGTTGAACATCAGCGATTTATTAAAAAAAAATAAAATAAAAAGTAAAATGCTAAATCGGTGTTGACTGAAATGAACTAAAACCATTTCGGGGGCATTTTGGATGCAAAGGTAACAATTTAAACAAAACTATAACCAATGTAATGATATTTATCCCAAAATAAAAGTAGATTATAACATATGTCATTATTGTTTTGTATTTTAGAACCCTGTTAGAAAAGAACACGTCTCAATATGTTGGTCTGTATAGTGTGTATAGTTTTACATCTTTTATATTTTGTTACGTCTTTACTTGTTTTATCATCTTATTTATTTTACATCATTTTCATTTTTTTTTCTTTTTTTTGTCGATAACTGATTATATTTCCTGAATTGTTTGTTTTGCACATTATACCTTATACTTGGTCTTTGTCTCTTTTTTTTTTTTAGTTTTTTTTTTTAGCTTTTAAACTTGGAAAATAGAGTGATTTAATATTCATCGTGATAATTATCAGTATTTATTTACACGTATGTGACTTTTCATCGGGAAAACGTTGTTGTTGAGTTATCGTCCAGCCCTTGTGTGGAAGCCCATGTGGAAGAAAAGCTGCTGCTCTGCAAATAAACATCTTTTACCCTTAAGAGACATTCGGGTCATAAATATAAAAAAAAAGGTTAATGTTGGTATTAATCTATTTTGTTTGTCTTCAGACACATTGTTTAAGCTCATTTTCAACCACTTCCTGTTTCTCAGTGATTGATCCCAGTGGATGAATCACATGCTCCCATACGTCCTGGTTTTTTTTTTTGTTTTGTTTTGTTTTTTTTTTCTCCCCCAATTCTAAATAACTTCACTTTTCACTTCTTATTCTTCCGATCCTTTTAACACCTGGGTTTGTGCTTTTACTGGGAATAATATGGCATCATGCAGGGCAGGTAGCTATTCTTATTGTTATTTATAACCCCAAATTGGGTCAGGCCAAAACAACATATCTTATTTGTAATTCCCACAGCAGCAAAGGAGACGCCGGTGAGAGACTGCAAAAGAAACTCCCGTGAATTCAGGCGGAACAGCATCGCCAGCGTCCACATGAAAACAGAGCAAGTCAACGGAAAGAGTGGCAAGTCCTAATAAATTTACAATGTTACTGCAGGGAGCTCATTTGCACAATCACCAACGTTTTTATTAACGGGTATTTTTGACGTTTTACTGAAGCTAGATTTCTCTGTTTCTTATTTAGAATTAAAAGAGAAGTTTACCAGTAAAGTCGAAGGTAGGTATCGCATTTTTTTATTAAATTTTTTATTAAACGATCATATAATATGTATGTTCTGAATTTATTTGGCTGCAGGAGGCTGGCTCTTTCCGTATGAATGATTTATTTGCATTTGCAAGATAACCATAACAATACACTGTGTATATAAAAGAACAACCCCCCCCGTAACAGGAAGTAAAGAATGGCAGAGCTAGTAGTGATGTTCGGACAATACGTTGAAACAATAAAGAGGAAATAAAAGTAAAGTAAAGGTAAATAAAAATATGTTCTATCCCACTGATTGGACAAAGTAAACAAAACACGGTGTGTGCTGTTAACATGGTAAAAAATAAAGTGTAAAAAGAAAAAAAAAATCAAATAAAACAAGTGGTGCCAGGCACAACACATATTTTGCCCATTATAAGTAAATGGGGGAAAAAAATCATAAAAATTTGAACTTTGACCTACTTTTCCCAAATTGTAATCACCTCTATTCTGGGTCACTGGCAATCTATAAACCCAGTTTGGTATGAATTTTGCGGCTAGAGTGTTAACAATCAAACCAAACCAAAAATACTACTCCTTGCCTTCCTTTTTAGGGGGTGGGGTAACAAAATGTGAAATAAATAAATAATGCAAAAAAAAAAAAAAAAAAAACATGATTTAAGAAAAAAAAAAAACCAAGAACTCAGGTAAAAAGTCACAGCATGATGTGAATTTTTAAAGCCATTTTCCGGATACGAGTGATCCAGCAGATGTGAGAAGGGGAAGTGTTGATTCTTCCAGGGTGTCAGACGTCGCTAACAATGTAAGAAAATCAGCAATTACAGCAAAATAGGTGGTGATTATTAGAGAGAAGAGAGGAAAAACAGATCAAATAAGCCGTGGATGTTTTAGATCAGATCGTCCAAGGATCAACGCACACTTTTATGGAAATATTTAGGCATCTTTGGGGAAAAGTAGCATAATATAGTCTTTTATATCTGAAGATAAAGACAACTTCTGTAGAATATGGAAAAAAATAACTATTACCATAATATAAATGTACAGATACTTTTTTTATGCAAAGATTTAAAGAAATACAGTATTACGGCACATGCAGAAGTGTTTGTTGCCGCACACTGTGGCTCTTCCACTGCTCATTAGAGGAACCCATGGTTGGTGAAGTTTCACACAGGCTTTGAAGAGTCACATTATTTAAAAAAAAGCTCTGAAATTAGCGCCGCCTGACCCTTGGAAATGACACTTGTTGACTTAAGTAGTGAGCTGATTAAGATCTGAGCAAAGGAACGCGAAGGATTTTTGTATAATTTATGAAATAAAATATACCCATGCATATATGTTCTCGGTAATATTTTCCTTTTTTTTTTTTTTTTTTTTACATACCCTACAGACTGTGTTTGTCTTTTAATTGAAAATTCACCAAATTTAGATAATTTTCAATTGTACATACTCTGATTTTTTTTCCCTCTTCACAGTAAACTCTCCCCTTTGCTAATGAAAATCAATATTCCTCTAATATCCCTGTTTACGTACGGCCGTGCGTTCATGATTACAGATAGTTAAATAGTGGCAGATGTTCCACTATACGAACATACCTTCCTGTTTTCATTCATTCCAACGCCGTCTTGAAAAGGTCAGCTTATTGATATTTTTTCATATCCAAAGGCCTGTTCATATCCTCTTTGATAATGATTAACAGTAGACGTGTTACTCATTCTGACTATAAATACATTCTGTTGTTCGGAGCGTCCGTTTTTACCACAGAGGATTTTTGTTCCCACCATGAATGAGACACATTTTAGTGTATTTTAGCAGATTTTTGCTATATTTTAGTGCTTTTTTTGTGTGTGTTTTGTACATGTTGGTGTATTATACTCCAACTATCAGTGATGTGTTGGTGGGGTTCAGGTATGAGCTTCAGCAGCTTGAACATCAGGAGCAGAAACATGATTAAAACTGGTTCAACACAATAACTATGAGGCCTGTTGGACTGTTACAGGTCATGTTTGTAAATCAGAATGGGTTCTCAAACATTTTACTTGGGAAAATAACGGTCAAATAAAGAAAGAAATTACTTATGTGAATGGAATGTCTCACATTTGACCATAAATACCTTGAAGAATGTCTGAAAATGTCTTACATTCAGCTTCATCGAACCTAAGTTACTTATGGAAATGGAATGTCTCATGTTTGACCAAAAATACCTTGAAAAATATCTGAAAATGTCTTAAATTCAGCTGCAGATATCCTGATCATGTGTAATTTTGATGTATTTCCATGCATTTTAGTGGAATTGTTTTGTATTTTCAAATGTGTTTGGTGTATTTCAGCATATTTTTGGTATATTTTAGTGCATTTTTTAGTGGACTTTAGTGTGTTTCTGTGCATGTTGGTGTATAATAACTCTATCATTCCTAGGTGGAGGGGTTCAGGTATGAGCTTCAGTAGCAGAAACATTAGTCATGGACAAATGGAACATTAACTGGATTGAAACATGGTTAAAACTGGTTAAATCTGCTAAAAACTGCTAAAAAGATTAATGCCACCCTAAGTAGAAGTCACTGATATGTATAAATAAAATAATTAGCTTTAAACATAAAAATGTGAATGGAGGGTCTGAAATTTGACCAGAAATGTCTTCAAATATCCTAAATTTTGGCTTCATCCAACCTGCAGATACACTGATTATACAAGTACAAAGTGAGATTTGTAAGTGTTTGAAGATGTGACTTTAAAACAAAATCTCTGATCAAAAGATGCAAATATTCTATTGATGTGAAGCTGCTTTCCACAGACCATCCCATCATCCACTCTAGTTATAAAAGCCAGTTTGCAGAAATTCAGTGAGGGGCCAGATGGGTCAGAATCATCTCACTGGTCTCTCCACTCGTCTTAAAATGAAAATATTGGCTTTATTACCATAATGACTGCTGTAAGCCTTAATGTATGCATTACTTTCTTTTTTTAGTCCCGGAGACAGAAACCTTGTTTATCACACTTTTCAAAGAGTGGGTTGTTTTCAGATTTACACCATTCCCACATTGATGTTGTTAAAAAAAAAAAAAAAAAATAGGAGTGGTACCTCAGCTGACAACTTTAACACGGGAGTTGAATTTGATCAGCTCATTAGCTCCTCCGAGTAGCGTTTTCCGTTTTTTTTTTTTTTTTTTCCACATATGCAGAAATGATAAATAACACGGCACCTTAATGTCCACTCCAGACCTGAAGAAGAACACCAGTGTGAGTGGGAGGGGATCGGCGGTCATCACCGGGTGGAGGCTGATCAGGAGGCAGTTCTTGGCGCTTTTTATCAAGCGCTTCCACCACGCCCGGAGGAGCCGCAAGGGACTCATTGCCCAGGTAATGGCCTCAGTCTGTCATGGTGATGAATTGAAGGGTTGGGCAAGGAGGTTCCATGGGAGGATCAAGGTAGTATTGTATGAAATACATGTTGGCTTTAAAATCAGTTAATGACACATATGACAGAGTAAGCTAATTCTAAACCTGGTGGGAAAACGTCAGGTCATCCGTCTACATGGACTCGATAGTTGAGAAATTGAAGTTGAAGAAGAAAGTGGCATCAAAGTTTGACAAATGTGCAGAGCAGTACCAGAATAATGCCAGTTCTAATCATAAATAGTCATATCTGTACACCCTGACGATTGGATGCTTTATCCTGAAGGATGCTTAAAGGACTAGAAATGACACGGACGGGGGTTTTTATGCAGATCTTTCCCTCTAGTTTTTTAATCCATCACCTGTCAACACCCACAAGCAGAAATGTGTCTGTGGAAACAAATTGAATGTATTACAAGGTCTCACCTATAGTAATGACGGGACGCCTATAACGCCAGCTGAGCGGTTGTGTATATGCGCGTAGTGTGTTGTTGAAACGTGTTGTTGCTGTTTGGAGTTTGGCGTCGGCTTCACCTGATCGGCGTGATCGGCACCGGAAAAGCAAAATGACACCCGTGATTTGTTTTTCCTTCACTTTACCGCGTGCTAATCATGTGTTTTCATTATCCAGGTATTAAATGTGATCGCATAACAATTACAGAGATGACAGACTGCTATTAGCCTATTAAGTGTACGTCTGTATTATTCTCTTTCTTATAAACACAATTTTCAGAAGTCAAAACCAATAAATAGACGTAATTTGAACGAGTCAGAACTAATTTTTCCAGATAGCAATTTCCGAGGTTGTTTGGGTTTTTTTTTTTGTTTTTTCTCTCCCTCAAGTTCCAAAGTGTTTAGAATTCAATTGCGTCGACGCCCATTTTAACTGGCGGTGCGTATGTAAATGTCAGGAAGCGGCATCGGTTTTTGACAGCTGCCATGACGCTGGAGTGTTTATCGCCACGGAAACCGTTGAGAAGTGCAGCTCACCCGCTCCTGTGAACTACCCTGAGAGTGTTCCACAGTGTTTCACCTCTGCTAAGGTGTACGGGTTCTTCTTGTAATTTGCTGCAGTACCAATCCCCATTAGTCATTGTCAATCTCAGATGTCCCTCTTTAGTGGCGATAGAAGGATCAGTGTGTGTGAACGTGCATGTACAAGGTTGCACATTGTCTGCAAGGGCGCAACTCCTACCTCTCCCCCTTTATTCATTTTGGCTAAAGGTTTTTTTTTTTTTTTTTTCCCCTTCCCATCATGTCAACAGCTCCCATTGTCAGCAGATATGATTGTGTGGTGGGGTAATCTCCTTGAATACAAGTAGTTAGGGGAATATAAAAAGAGATTATGGCACAGAACACAAAAGGAATGATTTATGGGAATGAAAGTTGGAGACAGGCGACTCTTGGCTGTTTCAGACTGAAGGGAAAGCACTTATTGGTAACATAGCAGTGTTCGGATCCAAAACTGACCCCAGAGCAGATTTTTTTGGTCAAGTTCTTACACAAATACAGTACCATCCCAGTGTCTCAAATCATCTGAAAAAATGTAGTTTTGGATTTTAAGCCTTTATAGGACAATCACAGAAATACTCTTTTTCAAACTTGATTGTAACGCAGCAAAAATCGAAATCTTGCCAAGTGTATTTTTCTCATTTTTTTAGTCCAAATATCTCGTCACACTTAAAATAAGACATAATCACCTAAAGATAATTTTCACTTGTTCCATTGGCTGATTTTTTTTCTTTTTTTTTTTTTGCTTAACTGAACCGAACAAAGCAGGTCCACTCACTTCCAGACCCTTGTAGACCACATTGGACCTGAGATTGTTCCCTCACTGTCCTCTACTGTCACTGTAATGTGTGTGGAAATGACCAAATAAAGTGTTAAAAGTGTATAAAAAATGTCAGGAATCGTCTGAGGGGAAGTATGAAATCCAATCGTAAGCATTTGTGTTTTGCGGTACAATAGCAAAGTACTCAAAAGCTGCCAAAATATTACCAGTGTCAAACGTTTACACTACAAACAGCAGCTCATTAGCAGGCGTAAAAATCGCATACAGGGCTTTTACTATAATAGAGGTACCATTATAGTATATAGCATATGAGCAGAAAAACACATATCAACTACAAGTATTTATATAGTAATTAAACACAAAGTAATATTTTGATTAGCGTGATAGCCCTAAATACACAATTCAACACATCTCATAAGGCTATTGGCTCCATTTCCAACTAAATATTCCTACCACAAATATCATATTCGCATTTTGTTGTCACTTACTGCTTCGTTCTGACAGATTTTAATAAAAATAAAGAGACGGGGACATCATGGTGCGTTCAGGCACACCTCATAAACTGAAATCGAATCTAATAGTTCTTAATACTCAGGCGCTATCATTTGTTTATATAAACGCACATTTTTTTAAATTGTATTTAGGTTCTAAAATGTTGATATTGTACATTAAAGTGAGATATAATTGTCACATCATATGGTTGATCAACATGTTGAATACTTTATTATGAAGTTCTGAAAAACACACAACTGGGAGTTGGAGCTCCAAACTCCACTATATTCATGTACAACAGGTCCCTGGGTAGCTGTAATGATTTTCAAGTTGTTTTACTGCAGAATTTGTTAATAATTAAATACTAAAGTCATACTCCATATGCATACATTTATGACGGTCCAAAATATGCTTGGTTGGTGTTTTTTTATTCCGCTACAGTCCCCTTGGCCGGTGAGTCCAAAACTTAATTTTCAATACTGTGTATGCAGTAGAAATGATTTTTCTGCAGTGATACGTCCACTCTGGGAAAGGCTTCAGGCCAAGCTACCAGTCATCAGCACTTTACTTTTATTTTATTCCACTTAAAACGAGGACATCCACACTGTCTTTAATAAATGTTTATATACTGTAGGTTTTTTTTTTTTTCCGTGTCTTTTGCAACAGTAATATTTTTCCTCATTTAGAGGCGTTAAAGGGGCTACATGTACTATTTCTACTTTCAGATATTAATAAATGAGAGACGAACTGAATTTATTTAAACTGACAGGTCATTAGATTTGTGTGTCCACTAGAGGGAATAGTGAGTCACTCTGGAAAACTAACTCCACAGGGCCTTTGGAGTATCGTTACTACATAGAAACTACATAGCTGATGTGCCCTTGAGCAAACCTGCTGCCCATAGCCTGCAGTGTGTGGTGTGTTCCTGCATGTTCTAGTGATGGGTTCAAAGCAGAAGTTAAAACTCAGTGTGTGGCGCACGTACTGTAGACTGACAATAACGCATCGTAATCATCTTAAAATGAATAAAAAAAAAAATAAATCTGATTTAAAGTTAAATAATGCGCAGATAGATTATAAAGTGTGGTCAGGTGTTTTATTCATTTTCTTTGTATTAATTTGGTAACAGGTCTGTTTATCATTCCTTCAGAAGAGGTGACGGTATTTTGTTCTCTGTATTTGTTATGTTTAGAAAGCTGTGAAAAAAAAAAAAACAACAAAACGCTAGAGTAAATGAATAAATGAACCAGTGTAATTCAGCCTGATATCCTCTTAAACCCAAGGTGTGGAATATTACTATTATTCACAAATGAAACTGGATAGACATAAATGTGTGTTGAGGAAACAAACTCAGTCTAATGAGCCATTTGACTTTGGAGAAAATAAAACACATCTTAATTGTGTTTTGGTGTTTATACCCATTTTGCATATAATCCCTTTTTCTTTCTTTTTTTTTTTTTTTCTTCTTTTAATCCCCACTGAACTTGTGAACGCAATAAACTCATGCATTGTTCATGGGAGCGCTTCGGCTTTGTGAGCGTAATGACTTCTCCTCGTGTTTTTTGCAGATCTCTCTCAATGAAAGAAGTACCAGCTGTCACCTGCAATTACTGTGAGAGAAAGAGACAAAGTGCAAAAAAAAAAAAAAAATCCTCTTTTTTTTTTTGTTGTTAAGCTTTTCAGTCTTATTTCTGCTCTTTATCTTTCTTCCAAGCACATTTCTGTGGCCTCAACTCCGACGCAGTAAATTCTTTTTTTTTTTTTTTCAATCGCAGCTTCTTGGATTGTTCTGGCAAATTGCACGGCCTGCAATTAATCAAGTGTACGCAAACCTCCCCCTACTGCGGCCCGACCTACAAGTGATTAAACATTAAAGATATCTTGCATTTTTCCCGCTGACCTTTTTGTCAGCTCCAACAATGAAATGAAAAGGGAATTACATGACGGCGAGGAGAGCGGTCGGATGGGGGGGCAAGAAGGACGGGGAGATGCCGAGTGCCTGGTATTAAAAAAAAAAAAAAAAAATTACACAAAAGACGAGATAATAGCAGGAAACTAATTATTTTGAGTAGCCTGATGATGGCGGCGGTGCTGGAAGTGTTTAATCAAACTCATAAAGCATGCGGAGAAGCCCAAACAAGTCGTGGTGAGCATATTAATGCACGTACGTTCTGGTTGATTGCATCAGTCATTTTGGAGAACGTAATGACAGTAACATGGCTCTGGGAGGGGGATGATGAAACTGATCTGGCGTCAGATCTCGTGTTGTCATGCTTGGACACATTAAAAAAAAAAAAAGAAAAATTCTTCTGGAGGCTGAATTCCTTTCTGAACAATACCGTCTGTTTTCCTTTCAAACTGAAGGACTGGGCAGTAATAGGACCGCTCATAATCGTGTTCTGGCATATTGAACATTACTTTTATTATTAGAATGTTATTACAGCTTGCTTCTTTCTGTACATTATAGAAAAGCACCATGATGAAATGAGTGTCTGAGCGGCTGGATTATTTTTTTTTATTACAATATTAGCAATAATAGACAGTGTTATGGCTTAACCCATAAAGACCCAAACATCCACCATCAAACAAAACCATTAAAACAGTTTAATACCTGTCGATCCACTGGTCTTATCAATACATGTAAATACAGTGGGTCACCTTTTCACGGTCATCAGATATGACCCATTTGGACGTTCAGAGGCTCCGTAGTTACCGTGGAAACACCGTCATCTTCTACAACATCGATTTACCAGTAAAACCCATGGAGTTGGATCAATGACAGTGAATGGAGACACTGGGTTAATGTTGAATTAGTGATATATTAGCTAAAAAAATAAAAATTAAAAAAAAAGTCACTTTTTCTTATGTATTTTTTCTGCTTCGGTTAAAATAACTCAACTTTAATCAGAGTTTTTATGAACATCTACATGATCCGTGAATTAAATAAAGGAAAATACACGATATGAACTGAAAAAAAAGCAAAATACAGAGGCTAATATTAGAAGAAATGGTGATAAATCACTTAAGAAAAGTTAAATGGAGAGAAAAAAAATATATTTAAGAACTGCCATAAAAGTAGCACTGGGTCTTAATGGGTCAAAGTAGTTCATTTATTTTTTTTTTTACTATAAAATGTGAATTCTGTCACCACAGTGTCTGCAAATAGTAACAAAAAAAACAAAACACATCTGGCTTATCGTTGCAGTAAAACTATTTAATGTCTAGTTATTTTAAAGGCTTATCATCTCAGTTCAACATGTCAACTTTACTTTTATAT
>JAPTYQ010000011.1:15668484-15679987 GCA_029814465.1 Ostorhinchus cyanosoma
AACTGTAAATGCTCTGCTTGGGTCTGAATTCGTCTTTAATTCAACTGCACAGGTCCATCTTTAACACTATTTCTGAGTAATGACACCGGAAAGGTCGTTTTGAGCGCTGGCCCTTTAAATGCACATGAGCCGCTTCAAGCCCCGCCCCCTCCAGGTTGTTGACTGTTCTGCTCTGTCCCGTTCAGCCACTTGTGTTCGTTAATGCAACCAACAACTGAGCATTTTAGGTAATCGGCTCGAAATTTGGACATATTTTCAGTATGGACTACAACCGCTACTGCTGATAAATAATTATGTCGAACTCTGAGAAACTCTTGACCTTATATACAAATGTAGTGACGTAACTAGTTATAAAACATAACAAATTAAGAAGGAATTGAAACTGGTTGAAGAAATCCACTTGAATTTTGATGGAATGAATATAAAGATAGCTTTGCAGCACCTGGAGGGTTCAGATTCAAACTTTTTCAACTATTAGGGTCCAAATACACAAATAAATGAACCAAAGACTAATAAAAGTGGGTTTAGCAAAATATGACTTGTTTAAGATCCAGTCTGGATGTATATGAAGTATGTACAGCAGAAAAAAAAAACAAAGGTTTCAGCTTCTGAGCTCCATTTTCTCTTAACGTCTTTAATCCCTTTTGTTCAGATAATATTAGATTGATTGCGTTAATTTCGTAGTATTTTATACCAGGTTTCATTCAACACATGTCAGATGTTTCTAATTGTTTATGTCGCTGCTTGTCATGGGGTCAGGGGTCCCATTAAATAGTGACTTTAACTTTTCAGTTTCTATTGAGGCTGTGCATGTGTTTCTTGTATTTTCTGACTGTATCTGATGAAAGAGTACTTTATGTAAAACAGTGGTTCTGCCTTTTTACGTCGTGACCCCCTTTGGACGACAAAAAATCTCCAGGCCTCCCTCTACCCCAACAACAACGTCACAGTGGTGCAATTATAACTTTTATTGAAAGAAACATCAATATTAAAAAAATACTTTTGGCATTTCCCTAAATAATTTTTTGCTCAAATTATAAATAACTTAGATTTTGGCTTGAATAATACAAATAAACTCAACCAGACTGCTCCTTGAGACAATATTTTTCCAAATAAAAATAGAAAATGTGCAATTATCTTACAACTATGACAATAAAGTTACTTTTTTTTTAGAACAACAAACAAAATTTGGTAACAGATGAACATTTTAAAAATAAAAGTGGCTGCATTGAGCCTGTTTCCATTGCACATCCCAGAATATTAAAGTACAAACTGAGCAAAAACAGAAACATTGCACACTTTTTTTCTTTTCCAGTCTGATCCTTGTCCATTCTCCAAACCTAAAGTCTTGGTGTAGTCTAGTGACAGATCATCATGGCAGTAGATTGGCTTGTTGTCCGTCCCTAAAAAGAGTCCAGGGTGCTCCAACGCTAAAACATTAGTTCCACCTGCTACATGTTCTAACCTGAATTGAAAAAAAAAACAACAAACAAAAAAATAAAACACCCAGGACTGATCCCTTGCCCCCTCTCTGTTAAGTCTTCTCCTCACAGTTTGAGAAACACTGATGTAAACCAATATTTTAACATCGCATTAGAGTCGTAAAACCGTCTTTGGTCTCAGATAATCTTAATGTATTATTCTTGGAACATCGCACAGTCCTTATTTCACTTTGTTTTAATATAGCGTTAGTTCTTACTCATGTACTATTGTGATGAACTACTCATTAGTTCCACCGTTTCTGTATATATGCACAAATCTTCCCTTTGAAACTGTCCGATAGTTTTATTATCTTGAATAAGGTGGTAACCCAGCCATTGTTAATCGCAAAACAGATGGCTGCACATATTCCATTTTTACAATCGGGCCTCTTCAATTGCACTCGGCGGTGGCCAAGAAAATGACCGAATGACCTTCACGGAGACGCCTCTAAGTGAAACAATGAACACTGTATTATTCTAAATTGTTGGCGGGGCTGTGGCCACCGCTGGCACAGAGCCACCGCGATGGTCTTTATGAAACACTGTGTTTTAACTCCCACAGTACCCATAAGATAAAGGGCAGAGAGTGTGCGGTCGGTAATGAGAGTGAAATTGGAATGGGAAGATTGTTTAACCGAGACTGAGGGCTTAGATATGTACAGTACACTCCGATAATGACGAAGGGCTGTGGAGAGCTTATAGAGAGCGGTACGCACACTGTCGACTACCGCAAGAATGCGACACACATCACTGTACAAGCCAACGGTGGTCTGGAAATTCTTGTTTTGACTCCTCAGCCAAAGAAAAGGTTTGGTTCCCTCACTGATTTCCTGTCATTCTTGATTAAGTAAACCCCAGTGGCATACAGCATTGCTATTGAGTATTTATTTAAAATGTACCACATCCAAGTCCCCTGGTATACATGTCTCATTTCCTCTCAATTCTTTCTTGGAAGTCAAAATATGTGTAATTAATTAATAATCACCCAAACTCCCATTCTTTTCCAATAAGGAAGACAAATTAGACGGACCGGCAAAATCAATGGTCTCCACCGACGCATACAAATCCAGCCCCGATCTCTACATTTGTTGTCATTCAGTCATAAGTTTGGACTGGATAATTACATAGGGGTCAATATTATCGATCGGTTATCTAGTTGTGACCAAGAAGACAGGTGAAAAGTCACTCTACTATAAAGCCGTCTCTCATCGACTGGTGCTAGCAGTTGGAGTCGGTGATCTGTACGAAAAAAAAAAAAAGAGAAAACACTGGGGCTCTCAGATGAAGCTGTTGAAAGTAAAATGTGTAAATCCGGACTCTGCGCATTAAGGTCATATGGGAAAAGAGGGGAATTACTTAAAATTACATGCATTTCCAAAGCAGTTAAGATTAGGGAGGAGTTTTTAAGAGGCTTAAGTAATAAAGCAGCAGAAATAAGTTAATTCACATAAGAATAAAACAACTATCAAACTGCAATGAACAATATATGAAGTAAAATGAAATAGACCTGCAGTAAATTCAGCTTG
The DNA here is from genome assembly GCA_029814465.1 of Ostorhinchus cyanosoma. Taxonomy (NCBI): domain Eukaryota; kingdom Metazoa; phylum Chordata; class Actinopteri; order Kurtiformes; family Apogonidae; genus Ostorhinchus; species Ostorhinchus cyanosoma. Next base: position 15,671,492 of record JAPTYQ010000011.1, read on the forward strand.
ATTTGGGTTTTGGCTGAGGATTAAAATGCCTCAAACTGTTTTTGTTAATGTTCATCCTTTGTGTTTCAGCTCCTATAAATCAAGGGTTTTTCTGATAATACATTAAAGACACAAACAGACCAAAACCATCGACTGATCTAAACGATTTAATACCTGTTGATCCACTAATCCTATCGATACACATCTATAATTGGTATAAAATACAGTTTTTCATCTTTTCATGGTCATCAGATATGAGCCATTTGGGTGTTCAGAGGCTCTGTAGTTACCATGGTAACACCGTCATCTTCTACAACATCGATTCACCGGTAAAACCCATGGAGTCGGATCAGTGAAAGTGGATGGAGAGACTTTTTGTGTTCATATTTGGCTAAAAGTGTCATGTTTTCTTCAGTTTTCTCTGTTTTTGATAGAATATCCCTCAAGTTTAATTGGAGCTTTTTATGAAAATCTACATGATCCATAAATTCAGTATGGGAAAATACCCGATTTTTACAGAAAAACTGCAAAATTCAGAGGATGATATTACAATAAAAGGTGATAAATCACTTTAGAAAGGTTAAATGTAGAGAAAGAAATAATCATTTGGGAGCTGCCACAAAAGTAGCACTGGGTCTTTAGTTAATGATATATTTTACTGAAAAAGGCACTTTTATTATATCCTTCAACTTATGTTATGTTTTCATCAGGATTTGTTTGCTTGCCTTGGCTAGTTTAATAAAATATTTGGCTGGAAAAGTCACTTTTTCTTCAGTTTTCTCTGTTTTGATATTTTAATCTAATCTTTTATGAACATCTACATGATCAGTCAATTCAATACAGGAAAATACCTGATGTTCACCGGAAAAAAAAAACACAAAATACAGAGGATTATGTCATAATGAATTGTGATAAATCCCTTAAAAGTTAAATAATTGGAAATGCCATTAAAGTAAGACTGGGTTTTTATGGCTTAAAAACAAGCACTAAATAAAAACTATTGTCATTTCTTTTAAACATCGTAAGTAAACCTATTGCATTTGTACAATTAAACTGAGAATAGACTGGCAAGCATTAAATATGATTTTTAATATTGTGTATTCAGCAGAGATTTTAATTACACCAAGTGTCGCTCGCCGAAATAATTTGCTCCGACAATTTTCTAAACTCGTTCTTAAGCCAAAACTCCTTTAACTTTCATTTCGAAGCTCTCAGAAAATTCTTCAAGTGTTGGTGAATACGGTCGCTGGTATTAACGGGATCCTCGATAATGGCCAAAGCTCCTCATTTGAATCTCAACTGTATTTTTTATTTCATTTCGTTTATTTCTTTTCTCAGGGATCCACATTATTTATTACCGCAGTGATAACTATTCCTCCGGGGTCCAGAACACAAAAACAAGCAAAATATTTAAACAACTGACTATAAATGAAAAACATTAGTGCAATATTTGGTTCATACACTAATTAATATCTGAAAAACAAACCAAAGCGTTGTGTTTGGCTGGAAAGGAGGGTTTTTTTTTTTGTCTTTCATTTCAGTGCTGCCAAAGTAAAAGTCTGATAATTACCGCCTACTGGTGGACGTTTGTTTCAGGTCCAGATGTTTTGCTTCCCCTTCCCTCTAACATCTGTGGTCAGAGGCGTCACACTTTTAAGTGCTCGAAGGGAGACTGGAATACTAAGAATTTCATTGCCATTCTGTTTGTTACTGCGCATTTGACAGTATTTTCTCTTTATCCCACTGCTTTGAGCGCAGTATGTCATGATGTGGTTAAAAGTCAAGGACACTGTGGCCTCGAGTTCTACAATTCAGCTCCAAACTCCAGAATTCATACACTGAATGTGACAGAATTTCACTCAAATGTCTAACAGAGTTAACAGGAACAAGGTTATAAAAGTTATGGACTTTTCATTATACTTTAGGTATTTTTTAGTTTGGACTTTTTTTCCCTCTAATTCAGTTAGTTTTAATTAGTTTTTAGAGCAGGTTTGCTACTTTTTATTAGTTAATTTTGTGTTATTCAATGTGTTACTTTGAAGGAGGGACGACATGACAACTGAAAAAAATCGATAGAATCTTCAAATTGTAGTTTTGTCTGATACAGTGCAGCCTTGGTAGACAATTTAAGTAGAAGTTCCTTCATGTAACGCATAAAGAAGTCAGTAGTTTCCGGGTCGTACCAAATCAAATATCAAAAATGTCAACATGAAACCCAACATTTGGTCCATGTACTTATTTCCAGTTTTTAATTTGTGCGTACATTTGAAAGAATGAAAAACACCTTGTTTTTTAATTTGTACATGAATAAAGAAATAACGAGTCATTTATTCGTTTTTTCCGATTGTGGATTCTCATTTGCATATAAAAAAAAAAAGAATGATACACAGATTGATAAGAACTTTGGACAGGAATTGACGCGATCCCACATCATATATAGTCAACATGTTCCACTGTAAATGAATCCTGCACATGTCAGTACTGTGAGAACTTCCATCTCCTATAAGAAAAAGTCATTCAATGCCTTCCTTTCATATATTATGAGTCTGGACACATATGGATGTAAAACACAATCTGATGAGCTGGTGGAGAAATCAAACCCTCGGGCAGTTATTCTAGTTACAGTCAGGATCTGCTGAAATGAGTCATGTTGTCTCTCTCGTACTATTACTGTTGGACTTCTGTCAGAACACGAGATCCAACGAAGGCTTATTTGTTGACTTAGTAGCAGATGCTCACATTTAGATGAAAGTAAAATAACTACATTATGTGTGTGCTGACAGTTTAAATTAATTCCAGTATGTGTCATTTATTTGCAGCAATGATTCTCCGGATGATGCCAACGTGTCTCGGGTGGTAGAAACATTAGTGAACAGCCCCGGCTTTGGGACGCGCTGCATGAATGGAGACCCCATACCGTAAGTTTGATTCACTGGAGCAAATATTAAAAAGCACAACACAGACGAGCTCGTGTGAACATTCCACTTGTTAGGCGTAAACCCGCGTGAGCACATGTACAAACACACATGTACAAACACGGACTCGTGCTTCTTCGAGTGCTTTTTGTGTCTCTTTTAATGAAGTGTTTTTCGGTGAGTGCTCTGCTTGATTTTAACATCGACTTTTCTTGCGACAAATTGAATCAGTTTATAATTATGTTTTCACGTGGTTTCCAGATCCTTCTGATCAGAATAAGCTGAATGATGATTACCTATGGTTTGGACAAAAAAGCTCTAATTGAATCCTGTGTGTCTTTGAGTTGGTTAGCAGCTGTTTACCTGTGAAACCGCCACATTTCAATAATTGTTTTTCCCTCAGGAACTTGCCGTGTTCCACCAGTGGGTCTGATTGGTTCACTCCACCTGTGGATGAGGCATTCGCTGACATCTTCCTCAATGGGAACTGGAGCATGTCTAATCCCTCTCCCTCCTGTCAGTGCAGCACCCCTAAACGGACTATCATGTTACCAGACTGCCCACTTGGTGCAGGGGGGCTCCCTCCTCCTCAGGTTAGTAATGGATCTGACACAGAGACCGCTGTATAGAAAAGAAGTGGATGCAGCCACTGTGACAACACCAACCAGGCTGGGGACGATAGAAGAGGGCCAGGAATAGCAACTTAGCTGCACGTACAAAAACCAGAACTAATGCTAACAGCGGAGAATTTGAATATGGCGTTAAGTTCTGCTAAAAGACTGGGCTGTAGTTATCTAATAGTAAATTTAACCAGTGGTTCCAGGCACAACAAACCCCGCCCCCTCGCACATACTGTAGCTTATTTTGGCATCGATCCAGCTGATGTCATTATGTCTGTGCGTTTGCTGATGTCAGCATATCGTTTGTCCCTATTTTTGTGGCAAATTTGAAGTAAGTTGAAACAAAATTGATGTTTTTATAGATGTGAAATTTCGCCTTTTTTAAGTAAATGGGGGGAAAAAAAGTACATAAAAAATTTGAACTGTGACCTACTTTTCCCAAAATGAAATTACATCTATTCCGGGTCACTGGCAATCTTTAAATAACATTTGGTACGAAATCAACCAATAGTTTTGCTGCTACAAACATTTGAAATTATAAGTACATGCGGGAGAAAAAAAAGATTTAAAAAAAAAAAAAAAAAGGAAACTTTGACCTATTTTCCCCAAAATGTAATGACATTTAGTCAGGGTCACTGACGATGTTTAACTAAATTTGGTATGAATTCACCCAATAGTTTTGCTGCTACTGATATTTGAAATTTCACCCATTATAAGAAAATGGGGTAAAAAAAAAAAAAAAAAAGAAAGAAAAATTCTTTAAAAAATGTAACTTTGACCTACTGTTCCAAAAATGTAATGGAATTTATTCTGGGTCACTGGTAATTTATAAACCCAGTTTGTTTTGAACTCAACCAATAGTTTTGCTGCTAGAGTGTTAACAAACAAACAAACAAACTAAACCCAAAACAATACCCCTTGCCTCCCCTTCAGGAGGCAGGGGAATGAAAAAAAAAAACAAACCCTTTGACAGTCTGTTTAATGTAACATCTCAACCGGTGGAGCTGTCTGTTTTATTCAATACACAGCAGCTCAGAAAGTCCAACTGAGCAGACAAATGAGCCATCAATCACACCTGTCAATCAAAGCCTTCACAGCAGACATCGAAACCATTTATCAGCCCTGAAATCTTACTAATGGAAGAATAATTTACAAAGCGATCACCGGTACACTTACTGGAGGATCCACGTAAAGTGAGTGAGACCTGAATGACGCCCGGAGAGGAATAGAGTGACTCAATGGGTTTTGCAGGAGTCAAATGGACGGTTTTATTCGATGTAGTATCGATAGTGAGAGTGACAGTGAATCAATAGAATCTATCTGGAGACTATATCACTCACTGAATAACGTAGAAAGCTCATTATTTACACACATCTGTATTTTGGTCTCATCGTTAATATTTTTTTTTTAGCATAGTCTAACATTCCAAAACACTGCCTTATAATCTTCATGTGTTGCATCAGCTGATAGTTTACATTATAGTTCTGTTAGCTTAGCTGTGTTTTTAGACTGAAAACAGCCACAGTAAAACCCCAAACCACCTCTGTTTTCTGTTTGGTTTGTGTTGTCAGTAGCTGAACTAATGATCTGTCTGGAATAATAATAAAAAAAAAAAAACAAGGTCAGAACTGTCACATTTTAGTCTGAACCGTGGCTCAACAACACACCCATCAGTGTAAATAAATTCCATCGCTGTTTTAGCATCAAACTGCACGATTTTCATTTAGAAAAGAATGTGTTCAGTGGAAAAAACCACAACAGTGCTTCTAGCTTTGATCACGGAGTCACTTTCTTTGATTCTAAAAGTTGTTTCTTAATGGTTCTCATCCCATCTGGTCACTTTCTGATGCTTTGGTCAAAGGCCTTGTGCTGTTAGTTTTCCTCACCATGGGAGACTGAAACAGTGACTCCCTCAAGTGGACACATAAATCCCACGGCCCGTCACTGGAAATAAATTCCGTTCGTATCGCTACAATCCAATACATTGACATTTTTGGCAGAACTTCACAGCTCTTTATTCTAAACACAACAATTCATCTTTAATATTTCACAATAGACCTACTTCCCGTCGCACCTTTAAGATCCATTTTTGCAGAACTGGCATAACTGCATGTGCGGCTGTTGAATCTGCATTTCTACAGGTTGCTGCAGTAGCTGTAACAGCAGTGAGCTTAAATTTCCAGAGTTTGATCATTTGTACAGTAGCCAGTGTCTGACCATGAGCTTCTGACACTTAATCCTGACCCGTCACCTGAAATGCACACATGTACTGAATGCATGTCATAAAGGGAGATTCAGCAGGAAGAGAGTGGAATGGTCTAAATGTAAAAAATAAGAATAAAAAAAAATAAATCAGTGACACAACAGTACAATAAAAATGCTTATCATCGGAGCTTTTGGCCTGCAGCCTGAAAGTCAGAGTCAGCATAATTTTTGATTTGAAAATGTAAAGGTACTTACTAACAAGGAATTTGCATTGCATTGCAAAATGTAAATCAGCCTTTTGTGCCGGTTCCCTTTTGTGAAGTTGCATACGTGAGAGTACGGCCAAAATTGATTCCACTGAGGACACACTGAATTGGCCATTGCCACTGATTTAGCTTGTGCCCCTTACATGTTAAAAATTGAGTTCAATTATACTCATATTGTGCTCTTTTAATATTTATGTACCGATCTTGCGCCAGCCGTAGGACATTTTGTTGCAGGCAGTGCCAGCTTTTGTGCTCATATCAAGCCCTGGAGCTCTGCATGTCTTACCCTCCTGAAGCCAAAACTAATTCTCAACCATTTACAGGTTATTACTTATAAAGTGTGCTTTAATCAGATTAATCAAAGGGTTGTTGTGGATTAATTTCAATTAATCATAATTAAATATCATTTGTTTTTTAATCTATATTAATCACTTTTCATTTTGCAAACAGACTCAAGAAAGAATGGAGTTAACGTGTTTGTATAAGCTGGGGACACGTTAGCCACAGTTCCATCCGAATCCCAGACGAACATGCGTCGTGTGAATGTGGTGTTTTAAGCTTGAAGTGCTTCAGTGAATAGAAAACTCCTTCCTGCAGAGTGTGTAGAATACTTTATGTCAGTCGACTGTTCTGTCTTTGGTTTTTTTTGTCCTCATATTTCCATCCAGAGGCCAGCCTGTTGTTTAGCATCTTCCATCTTTCTGGGTTGGTTCTGCTGCCTGTCACTACTGGATCAACACTAACTCTACTTGAACAAACTGACGCAGATTCTTTGGCAGAGATGTTAAGAGCCATTCTGTGCTGCAAATGAGTTAATTGTGTTCACATTTTTACTCAGATTAATCGTGATGATGCATTAATCTGCGTTGATGCATTTATTTGACAGCCCTTCTTATAAAATACGTACCTAAATGCAGCCTGAGACGGTGTTGGACGGCATGACCTGAAGTGAGTTTATCCAGACTAGGATCAATGGGCCAGTTCAAAACTCTGCATCAGTGCCTCCCAGACACCACCTTCTGCACAAACCAATCACAGTACAGACAGAAAGCCTCATTTGGACCTAAATGGTTTGCAGTGCCGTCGCCCAGTCGAAATGAAAAGTCGAAGCTTGACTAAGAATAGACAGAAGCTGCCGCCTTCACTTCAGTGTCATTTTGTGGGAAATGACTGTCTGTTTACTCAGGTTTGGTGGCATGTGCCTGCATTTTAAGAGGCGTGACTTGGAATGTCTCATTTCAGACTCCACTTGTATCGTACAATAGGCTCTTCTTTTTGTTTTTACCGTTTTATGAGTTAAAGTGTGAATCTATGCGGTAGTTTAGCCCAAATGAAAGAAGGCGAGGAGTGGGGGAGTTTTGATTTGTGAAGATTTGGCTGCAAAACTGCGTTGCTTTTCCAAGCGAGCTGACATACAGCTTTGCAGTGCAGCTTCATTTCCATGCAGCTGAGGTCTGTGCAAACTTCATAATTACATCCTAGATATTGATTGCAGCTTTTCTGTGCCATGTCATTAACGGTTCGCACTTGAACCACAAACTAAATTTTACATTAAAACCAATAAAATATTTTATGTGCATTTTAATTTGAACATTAACACATACATGCATTAACATCCTCATCATTCGTTAAAACATGGGAATAATGTGGAATAAGTTCTCAAAACCTGTGAGGGTGAGATGGAGCCCTGGTTAATCTTATAGAGATGAAAGTTTCCTGTATATTACACACAAACTAGCGACAAATTAAAGGAAAAATTAGCACGTCTATGTATATCATTTAGCATGTGTAGAAAAGTCGTGGAATTATGTGGGTTTCCATCATACGGTGCATTTTTAACCCAATTATTTCATATGAATAGAGTTTTTCCTCATGGTTTCTAAGTTTTCCTCATTAGATGTACCTGAACTGATTTATATAAGAGGTATTTTTGGTCAATATTTGAATATATTTTACCTTTTTCACCAGATCTGGATCATTTTAACTTCCCCATAAGACAAATCTTTCTCCAGCTCCTCATATACAGCAGCGTTCCACTGACATTATCCGTCTGGTATGAAATAATAGTCACTAAATCTGTTTCCATTGAACTTAATCATATCTGTCTTTTATCTGTTTTTCTAACTCACCCGAGCATAATCTCTCATATAATTCATATTTTAGATTTACACCGTTTTAATGTGCAAAATGAAATTGAGAATAAAAGAGGGTAGAAGGAAACACATCCATTGATTGTAAAACACAAACTAGCAGTGGAAAAAGTAATTTAGTTTAATGAAATAAACTACATAAATTCACTATCGTGCATTCTTTCATCCCGCTTTATTCAGCTCTCTGTATAATGCATGAAAAGAATAAAATATAAACTCACTCTATTTCTCTATAAAATTAATCATACTTCTACAGAAATAAGCTATTATTTCTAGTTCTCTGTTGTATTAATAACAAACTTTCAACAGCAACGAATCTGTATCGTCATCAGATTTTCTTCAAACTGAAACACAGACGAGG
>JAPTYQ010000011.1:15906764-15922102 GCA_029814465.1 Ostorhinchus cyanosoma
TTCCGAAAACGTACTGAACTGAAAATTTTCTGTGCCAATACACCCCTAATATACATGAAGGATGGGCATTTTAAGTACTTCTTGAAGTTGAATAATCAAGATATTTTAGGTTCATTAGTTGCATCAAAATGATAAAAAAACAAAGACCAAATAAGCAATGTGTAAACTCATAAACCCATTTATTGGCCGTAGAACGTAGATATAAATGTAAGATGTTATGATATGAGATTTGCAAATCGTTGCATCCTGTTTTACTTTGCATTGTGGTTTCCCCTTCCATTAAACACGTGTGTTAGTTCTGACCACGGTTTTTGAGTTTTGATGACATGGCGTATTTTCTCAGTTTTACACAATGTCCCAACTTTTTTTGATCCTATAAAGATACACGAGCTGCATTAAAAAACACGAATAAGATACATTTTAAGTAAATGTCACTGTCTTATATATTACTATATGAAATCTTCTGATTTTAACTTTTATCCATACCAATTCCTTCCATATTTGAGGATTAAAACCGCTTTCCTGATATTTTGAGGTATCGCTGTTTCCATCAATTTTAAATTTTTTTTTTAATTACACAAATTGAAAATGCAATTAAATCCAGCTGAATGGAAACATATCTACTGTATCTCAGGGTTTATCAGTAACACTCATTAGACACACAGATATGGATGTTACAGCAGAACATTAAGAAGCAAAATATAAAGTCCCCCCCCCCCCAGCTCTGACCTCCATGTCCTTCCACCCCTCCAGGCCTACGACCGCGTCAGCAGAGATGTCAAGGGTCTGCGTTCCAGCGAAACCAGGCAGGTCTTCAAGAACCTGAAGACCATCTCCTCAGCCGTGATCGAGCACGGAGGCGTGGTCTCTCCTCACCCCCTGGGCTTCTAAACACCCCTCTCTCCACCTTTTCTTCTTTTATTTCCACTTCTTCTTCTTCTTGCGGCCAAGTTCATTTATGCCAAGGAAACATCTTGATCAGATTAGGAAACGAGTTACTTTCGCAGCAACTTGGTGGTAAATCGTTTGACTGAGAAATCGCTGTCTTCATCTCATCGCGTTATCTCGATTGTATCAGTTTGTGCTTTTACTTCTCCCTCGTATTTATTCATTCGTTCTTTATTTAACCTTCATGACGACGTGGCTCGAATCATCACAAAAAGAAAAACGGCGACAAACTCAAACGAAGCCCGGTGGTGAAGACGATGTAAACCTTCGCGCTTGAAGTCCGTCTTTACAGCTGATGAACTGACTTATATCTGGTACAACATTTACAAGAAATGCAGATTTTTCTCCTCGTTTCTTCCTTTAATCTCTCAGTCGTGCATAAAATCAACAATATCAATGCAATTTTGGAACAAGAGGTTTGTTACTGTAGGTTCAGGATGATTTCTGGACTGAAAAAAGCAGTTCTATCTTTTAGCTTGTACACTTAACCTGCTTGATTGGGGTTTTTTATTTGGAGATTGTTAATGTATATATTCAGTGCTTTGGATGTACCCACTGCCTTTCTGCATGTTAAACTCACTCAGTGCTCATGACACAAACATTAACATCAGGAGGAAACCTTTGCCTTAGATGCCGTTCAAACAGATTTAATTCACAGAGCAGACTTATTGTACATAGAGTTTAACATAAAGTTGGGACGTTAGCAGTGTTTTTAATCTGTAGTGGATTAAGTAAAGGTGTTGGTAGTTCTTCTGTGAATTTTCTTCCCGACCCATAATGTGCAGACAATAACAGATGATATAATTGCGTCCTTTTTTTTTTTTTTTTTAATCCCCAAAACATGTCTCAATTGTTTTGACTCCGGTATTTGTTCAGATTTTATTTTATTACCTCAGTAAATATAACACTGTCCACGTCTCTGTCTAGCGAGTGCCAGCGAAAACATATCGCATTTTAAATTATTTTCCATCACTTTCTTGTGTTTCTTGCCTGAGTTGCAGTGCATCGGTTGCCTTTGAGTCCACATTCTTCAATAACCTGTGAATGTAGCTGTTAATAGGCTCAATTACATCACGTTTCTCTGTCTTTTGCTTTTGTAACCTATAGAAAAACAAATAAACGTCAGCAAAAAAAACCAAAAAACGCCCCATCGCAGCATTATTTCTGTCAGCCTCACTTCCTATTTCTTGTCTCTGTGATAAACATTTAGTTTCACTTCTGCAGCGCCTCTTCCATGGCATGGTGCTGCCGCCAGAGATACCAGTAATTACCTCGACTCCTCGGCGCCAACGTCGCTGGTGTAAATATAAAAACAGGAACCCCTTCCTGCCCGTCCACGCCGCTTTAGACGAGCGCTGCCACTGTGGGGGTGACTCTGAAAGTTGCGGCTGTGGTTAAAACACTGAAAATTCCCCTCGTTTTAACTGACGACCTCAACTGTGAGACGTTTGGCTATTGATGCTCCTTTTTGATCAGATAAAGATAGATTAAAACAAAATGAGGATGTTTTTCCCAAACTTATTTTAATATCCACAAGATATAAATACTTATGCACATAATGTCTATTTAGAGCCAAAGAGTCAAAGTCCTTTTAGTTCAGTGGCCACATACAGCTTAGGTTGACCTCAAGTGGGTTAGACCAGTAAAATAAGAACATAATAACCTAAAAATAGTGTCAACTCCAAATTTCAAGCTCTAAAATTTTCACAATATTCTGCCTGTTTTTAAATGTTTTGTGTATTTGTAGATCCACTGTGATCTGTAAGTTGTATGTGAAAATGCTAAACTAAAAAAGTCAAGTTAAATGATGAAAATGTGAATAACAACCAGGAAGATTCTGTAAAGTTGCAGTTTAATTATGTTTATTTTATTATGCCTACCAGTTTATCATTAATACAGGTGCATCGGAACTTACAGATCAGCTGATCTACAAAGATGCAAAACATTAAGTAAAAGGCAGAATATTGTTAAAATTGCACTCACTTTTCTAAAGGTGTTGGAGGTTATTCATATTTTTTCCAAAAGGTTATGTTCTAAATGTAAACCATTGCATGTATTTTTTTTTTTTTTTTTACACTACACCAGAGAAAAAAATTGGAGTTGTCGTCATTTATGGATTATTATGAAAGTATTTTACTAGTCCAACCCACTTAGGATCATATTCTGTATGAGGCAACTGAATGAAAATGATTTCAACATCCTTGACTTACGATCTGTGTAATGTTTGTATTGCACAAATTCACCCCAGATTGGACCAAGGTTATAATAGTGTTGGATTTTTCATTATAGTTTACTGTTATTTAGCTTTGACTTTTTTTTTCTGTAATTCAGTTAGTTTTAATTATTTTTCAGGTAGAGTGGGGACGAGAAGCCGATTCTAAACCACAAATGATGAGAAGTGACGGACTGTGAAATGCCGTATGGTGTCACCAGCTAAAATTCCTGAAATACATCAATTTCATATCAATCTGACATTAACAAAAACAAAAAGGAAGGGATTCTATCCATGATTTTTTATATGTTTTAGTTAGTTTTGTAAGTCCAGAATACAGTTTCAGTTATCATTTTTTTCTTTCAATTCTCGTTTTTATTTATTTCAGTTAATGAAAATGCTTTTTCAATTCTACTTTTGGTCATTGCGTTAATTTTCGTAAACGATAATAACCTTGGATTGGACCAGTTTTGGCCCATGGACCATATATTTGACACCCCTAATTTGGAGCCTGAGGCCAAAATTAGGTTTTTCTTTTAGCAAATTTAGTTATGACCCCAACCAGAACATACACAGATGTGTGAAGTATCTTAAAAACGGTTCCTACATTGTCATCTTTTTCCACTTAATATCTTCAACTGGTTTGTGCAAGTATGAGATTCACTGCATGAATCTGCTCCTGTTTCAGTGAACACATCAAATGTTTGATTTACCAATTTTTTTGTTGGAATATAATTTATTTCAGACTGTTATGTGCTTTTCAAATAAAAACAGAAATAAATATATACGTTACTTACAACCCTGCAAAAATAACAGAGCTAAAGATGTCCTATACCTTTTATTCGATACTTTGATACTGATTTGATATGAACTACTGTCCATTGAAACCCAAAATAATCTCTGAGAAGCCGTGCACTTAGATTATTTTGTGCAGGGAGCTGCCTGTATTTATGTCGTTAGCTAACAGCTCATGTGGCTGCTGTAGAGGAGCAGAACACATACACTGAAGCTGTGAACGATTATAGGAGCTTTCATGAAAGAAAGCTGAGAAATTGAGTTGGCTAACATAAACAACCTGCTCTGAGCTCCGTAACACAAATGTATATATTGAACCTTTAATATATAAAAACTGCATTTTTATATCACTGCTGAAAACCTGTCTTCTCTGGTTGTGCATTATCAATCGCTTAAAGATGCTAGGTAGCTTATGGGTATAGCTAGCACGGTTGACAACACCACTTTTAACCTGTATTTTCTGCAAAACCACAAAAATGTTAGCTTAATTAAAGCAGGTGATGTGTGTTAAAGTTACAAACTAATTTGATCATAATTTATTAATATTAGCTCGTAGTCCATGAGAAAGTGAAATGTAAGTTTAACTGGCTAAATATTGTGAAAATAACTCAGCACATGGAATAAAACTTAAGACTTTTAAAAAAATATATAGTTTAAAGGTGAAATGATGGGGAGTTTTGCTTGTAACTTTTTCAGTTCTTTTAATTTTAGCTGATCTCTGAGGCTGGTTAGCGCCTTGCTAACCAGCAACATTTTATACACAAACACTACACTGTCTAGAAAACAGAATAAAATTTAGTCAGTTGGGAGAAACTGGATGATCGGAGGTCACGTTATTTGAAACTACATATCATTGAACATATTGACTCTAAAATCAGATGTTTGTGCAGCCATGACACCAAAACTATCGAGCTACGGCTAAAATCAGCCACATGGACTAAATCCAATGATGTGTTTGTGTAGTGACGTGAAAACATAGACCGACATTTCATACATAAAGTTTAATAAAACTGCTTCCAAAAAATGCACAAAGACCCTTTTAAATAGAACCATAGATGAGTCTTGCAGTGACACTTTTCTGTTTGTCATTTAATGTTGAATATTATGGGGTTGGGGATCTGTGATGCTGCTTTACAGATGATTATTTATGCAGAGTGACCCAACCAAACCTAGTTAAACCTGAGGTCAAATGGGGAAAGTTCTGAAATATTTACAACTTCGGAAGGAGCCGGCGGAGATTCTCAGTGTTTCAGTGATTTCACTACCGTGTTTTTTGGACATTCAGAGCAAAAGGAAACACCTATGACATTCTGTAGTTTTATTTCCCAGTGTCTTTTTCTTAAAGGAGTGATATTTTGTTTTTTAAATAGTTTTTAAATTCAAACTTATTTCTGGTTAATTACACCAGAAAGGTCGTTTTGAGCGCTGGCCCTTTAAATGCACATGAGCCACTTTACGCCCCACCCCCTCCAGGTTGTTGACCGTGCTTTCTATCCCGTTCAGCCCCTTGTGTTTGTTAATACAACCAACAAATGAACGTTTTAGGTAATCGGCTCGAAGTTTGGACATATTGTCAGTATGGACTACAACCACTGCTGCTGACAAACAATTATGTCGTACTTAGTTGTTCGTCGGAAGTCTTGACCTTATATGTATTAATGTCGTGACAAAACTAATTATAAAACGTCACAAATTAAGAAAGAATTGAAACAGGTTGTAGAAACCCACTCCATTTTTTGCCAAAATTAATATAAACATATCTTTGCAGCAGCTGAAGGGTTCAAATTCAAAGTGTATGAACTATTAGAGTCCAAATACACAAATAAATGAACCAAAGAATAATAAAAGTGGGTTTAGATAAATATGACCCCTTTAAAACACTGGTATGTGTCAGACAATAAACGTCTGTAAGCTGCTCAGGTAAAGTCAGATTTGTATTTGATCCTTATTTTCACAGCTTTATCGCACTGTCGGATCATTTAACAGTCGTTTGTTTTATTCTAGTGTTTAATGTCCTTGTCGTTGTGTTCATGTTTCTGCTAAATATGTTTTTACCCACAAGGGATTATGAAAACCTGAGTTGAACTGAATTCATTTGGATTATCTAAAATATCTTGGCACATGTTTCTGAAAACTGGTGTCAATTCTGAGTTGACATTAAAAACACCCAAAATTCCAGAGTAAATTCATCCATTCTTATAAAAAAAAGTAACACCGGTGCTTTAATGGTTTGAGTTTTGTTGTGAATTGCTAGAATATGAAGTACAAAAAACATAAATACAGTAAAGTCAGGAGACCCCTCGAGGGTTAAGCTCACTTAATGAATGTTATTTTGGGTTGTCGGTCAGCACTTTACATTCACATATAAGTTAAATTATATCCTCATTTCCAGGTTTTTAATCCATAACACATGAATGTTTGTAGAATCCAGGCCAGAGGAAACCTAATCCTGGACCAGCCAGGAAAATCCAGGAAAAAAAAAAAAAAGACCTGGAGCCAAACAGTCTCTCGCTGCTGAAATATATTCCAAGTCAAAATTAGAGCAAAATGGAAACATCCTCATGTGACAGTTTCACACTGGAGTGTAAACAGTCTCGGTGGTTCCAGTCCGACCTGATCCAAATGCTCCCGCTGACCCAGTTTTTCCTCGTCACACATCGTCCGTATCGCCTCGACATGACTGTGAATCATGTGAGGAACTCCTGACCCGACCAGTGTCCTCCTCCTCTTCCTCCTCCTCCTCCTCTTCATCGGGGACCTGAGGGACCTCTAAGGAGATGATGGTCTGAGCCGTCAGCGTTCGTTCCCTGCAGAAGGAAAAAAAAAAAATTGAGTCCACCACATCTGCCTCTGTGTGATGCAACGACTCACTGAAAGTTCCACCGACACATGAAGGGAAGTCCTGCTTCAGCGCCGGTTCTGTTCTCAAACTAGAGCAGCATCCATGTCAACTAGTCATTTAGCAAAACTAGAAGTACTGCTCTTAGTAATTTAGAAATGCATGCAAATATATCATTCCAATGGGGCCTGACACTGCACAATATACATAGATTTTCTGCTCTCGTTTACAGGAATTCATGTCATCTCTGTTTGTTCTTTTACGTCTCGTATTCCATAAAAAACGGCAAAAGTCTTAAATGTTTTCACTCGGAGAAGTAGAACTAGTGCAGGTAGTTTAAGTAAAAGTGCTGAAGCCAAAGTTAGAAATAAAAGTCAAAGTTCCGAGGAATTAACCTAAGCATTGTTGCGACAATTAATATTAGTTGGTAATTATCACAATAAATATCAAGTTATGTCCTTTTACAACGTTGAAAATCATCTGATCTAAAATGTTTAATAACATCTGAACCGTTAATCCTGTTATTACATGTGAATAATTGGTGTAAAATACAGTTTGTCATCTTTTCATGATCATCAAATATGACCCATGTGGACGTTTAGAGTTCAGAGTAGTGAACATGGAAACAGTCGTCTTCTACAGCAATAACTGACCCGTAAAACCCATGGAGTTGGAGAAATTATGTTCAGTTAATGATATATTTTACTGAAAAAGTCCCTTTTTCTTCAGTTTTCTCAGTTTTGATCTAATAACCTCTGAGCTTTTGTGAACATCTACATGATCAGTAAATGAAAAATAGGAAAATACATGGTATAACATGTCAATAAATAGTGATAAATCACTTTGGAAATGATAGATGTGGAGAGAAATTCTTAAGTCTAAAATATCTTCGACCAACTTTCCGACACAAGTATTTCTAGATGTTTAAGGGTTAAATGCTGGTTTTGGTCCTGAGTGAAAGTTGAGGAAACCAGACACGCTTTGTGGTGTCGAAGATGAAAATGACGAAACAAGACGAAGAAAAAAAAGCAAAAGATCCAACAAGTTAAGAGCAGAAAAGTCAATAAAACTAGAGTTAAAACATTCAAAACAAAACAAACAGGAAGGGTTGGAATGGAAAAGTACATTTTAATTCAACTTCAAATCCAAGATACTGATATACTATTGTACTAGTACCGTTATACTAGTAGTACGAGTACTTCTTTATTTTATTGATGCTGTATGTATTTATCTCTTTTTCTAGGGAACAAAATAAAAGTTTCACATTAAAAACACTTAAACATAAAACGCACTAAGAGCATAAAAGTCATTTAGAAAAGACAGTAAAATAAGAATACTGCTAATATGCTAGTATAGTTTCCATTTTTACTACTTTACACTTATTTTAGAGGTAAATATTGTTCCAGAGTCAAACCGCTGGAGTTACTTTTCACATTAAAGTGAATGAAATGATTTTAAGCTGCATAAACTCTTTAAACCCCTTTCAGCTTCATTTTGCTGATCATTAACTTAAGGCATTGAATGGAGAACTTGGACTTGTAGTTTTATTAGTACGTCTGCTCAAGTAAACAGTGAGGACTTCCTGTGGTTCTCTATTTAGCTCGACACATTTCAGCCTTTAGTAGGTTTTTAACCACAGTGAAAACTTGAAAAAAAAATTCAGTGAGTAGAACTTTCCACCCCTGAAAATATCATGTCAGTGTGTAAAAACTCATCGTTCCAGAAGGAAATGTGTGAAAAGACGACAAAAAAATGTACAAATTTGACTAAATCAGATCGACTGCATTATGTGAAGGTTCAGCCGGTTTTAGAACAAACTGATTTACTCATATTTTACCATGAATATGACTGAAACAAAGTGTCACTAAATGAGTCCACATTTAACACTCAGGTCAGAACCAACACTGAAAGTACCTGCACTGAAGTGTTTTCACATTGTTATAGTTGTGTATTTACTTTCAATGATTATTATCACTTAGTGTTTCTATATTGGGATGCAAATACTTACTACAGTATCATATATATATAAAATATACAAAGAAAAGTAAATGTTTTGTTTTGCTTAATTTCACTCCTGCGTGTTTAGATATTGATCCAATATCTGATCATTATCATTGATCTGAATATTCCAGCTTTAAAACAAGAAATAACCATGAAATTTGACTCAGGACTAAAAACCAGCTTTAAAACAAGAAAGAAACGGTGATTATGAACGTGTACCGATGAATTCTGACCCATGTCACAACTTTGAAGATATTCCACAGAATATATTTATTTGCTTATTTACAAATTTATATTGTATTTATGCTGATATTGAGTGAGTTTTTTCAGTTTTAAACTTCTTTTTAGTCAGTTTTAAAACATTTTAATGGGTTTTAAAATGTCTGTTCAGTTTTAAGCTTATCTTGATAAGTTTTAAGCTTTTTATTGGGTTTAAACTTCTTTTTAATTGATTTTCAACTTTTTATTGGGTTTTCAACTTGTGTCGGTTTTACACTTCTTTTTAGTTGATTTTAAACTTCTCTTTAGTTGTTTTTTTAAGTCCTTCAAACTGGTTTGAACCTTGGTCTTAGTCCACAGGTGTATTTTTGTCTTTCCCTTGTCCAGCTGTCCTGGTACTGACCCATCTGTCTCTTAGCTTTTTTGTCCTGGTGGAACTTTGAGACCTGGTATTGAATCAGACTGTAGTTGACTCATGTCTAAGTTTCATGTTACATGTCATTGTGTTTTGAGAAATGTCAAAAAGGATTTCATCATCATCTAAATGCCAAACAAATCTCCCTAATGTCTAAATAAAGAAGCCTGAACCTGAACCTGAACCAGAACCATCATGCTATTATCAGAATCATTGGGGATGTACCTGGATTTGTGCTGGTTCTGAGTCCACTTGGCGTGCACAGTCCATCCCAGTACCCTCTTCAGGTATGTGGAGCAGCAGGGGAACCTGTGACTCAACTGCACCAGGAGTTCCTCTTTACGCAAACCGTAAACAACTGGTGCAATGCACTGCGCCAAGCTGAAAAACGCAAAGATGACCACGGCCGCCAGCTCCTTGGTCTGCTTCTGGATCAGGCTCCGTTTGTGCAGAACCGTCAGGAAATAGTTGACGAAGTTGGGGAGGAGGTAGACCGCCAGCTGGCTGCCGTGGAGGGCGATGGTCCTGCACCCGGCCCGGTTCCGCCGGTTGAGCACCCCGAGGCGGCGTCCCTCCATGAAGATGCGGACGTAGCTGCAGAGGATGAGCAGGGTGCACAGGGACAGGAACAGAACCTTCTGCAGTTCCCCTTTACGCAGCTGCTCCGGCCGGCATTCCTCCGCGTGGGAGCCCGTCAAGGCCTCCGTGGTGCCCGGCTGGAACAGCAGGCTGAGCGGGATGAGCAGAGCCACCATCCAGGTGAACACCCCCAGCATCCACGGCCACAGCCCTGACCTGCAGGACGCCGTGTAGCGCATGGGATGGCACACGGCGCAGTACCGGTCCAGCGCCATCACCGTGAGCGTCAGGAGGATGTTGGACGCGCTGCTGATCAGCACCGTGATCATGAGCGCGCACACGGAGGGACCCGGGCGCGCGTCCCAGTGGATCTGGTAGTAGAAGACACTGCTCATGCCCAGGTGCACGAGGGCGGACACCAACAGGTGGAAGACCAGCACGAAGCGCGCGTGGGTCCGTAGACTCTCCTCGCGGATGATGGTCCAGTTGATGATGAGGTTGAAGAAGAGCAGCACCGAGAAGGACACCGTGGACACGTAGAAGCGCACGCAGTAGTAGTCCACCACGTCCACGCCGTCCAGCACCACGGCAGAACTGTTGTTGGACATCATTCCTCAGTCAGAAAATGAGGATGATGAGGATGGAAGAGGAGCCCAGACGGACCGTTTACGCACCACATCATCCTGCGTCTGCGCAGCCTCATGGAGGAAGGAGTCTGATCTGAGCTGAGCTGATGGGACTGGTCTGTGACGTCACAACTGTCACATTTCAGAGACAACCCACGTCCACAACTAGATCAGGAGGCTTCACTTACACTGGTGGAAAAAAAGTATGCGTGTGAAAGTTTACAAAACATGATTAGACCAACAAAAGTCATCAAAAACAATGGTGATGTGATCCAGTCCTAACTCCTGTGTGGATCATGTGACTAAAACAGACAGAAAACAAAACCTGGAATGAATAAAAGCACTGTTTTTATCAGTACAATGACACAAATATTGATGGAAGAACTGAAGTGATTTTGGTTATTATCAAGAAAACATGTTAAATGGATAGATATCAGCTCTGAAATTCAACTATTATCAGCTATTTTTGTTGTTCTCATCATATTTATCCAAACAAATATAGCTTTAGTTGAACCTGGAATTAACCCATAAAGACCCAAACATCCACCACCAACCGAAAAATCCTATCAATACATGTAAATTGGTGTAAAATCTGCTCATGGTCATCAGATATGACTCATTTGAATGTTCAGAGGCTCCGTAGTGAATGTCCAACCTCTGTCATCTTTTACAATATTGATTGACCAGTAAAACCCATGGAGTTTGATCAATGACAGTCGATGGAAATGGTTTATGTTCAGGTAATTGATTTGACTGAAAAAGTCACTTTTTCTGCAGTTTTATCTGGTGTTATTTGTTTTTAATATAATAACCCTTACCTTTAATCTGAGCTTTTATGAACATCTTCATGGTCAGCAAATTAAATACAGGAAAAAATGATTTACACTGATAAAATGTAAAATACAGAGGATGATATTATAAATAAATGGTGATAAATCCCTCAAGAAAGAATAGTGATAGAGAAAATTTCATTTAGGAACTGACATAAAAGTAGTGCTGGGTTTTTAGGAGTTAAAATGAACAAACTGAAGAAAACAAGGGCGGTCTAATAATTTAATCGCCTACTGTATTTAGTATCAGTGTTTAGTCATTGAACTTTATTCTCCAGCCCCACGTGGCTCCTTCTGCACATGCTCTGTTCCATCAGAGTCAAAACTGGATGTTTCAACAACATAATGAATCACATGACATGTTGAAACTGTCAAGAATTTAGTTTGGTTGTTTTTTTTTCTTGGTAACAATAAACAAAAAATGCATTTGCGTCTGTCTGATGCAGCCACATTTTTGGAATAAGACTAAGAATCACTGCATTAAACCAAAGAGAAAATTTGGCGTTGTCATTATCTATAGGTTATTCTATTATTTTACTTGAGATCATATTGGTCTGTATGTGAACCCTGAACTAAAATGATTTGAACACCCTTGATCATTAACACTTTCAGTGTCATTTTTGCATTTCACATATTGATAGAATTGCACCTTTTGACACTTTTAAGTAAAAATTCAACTTATTCAGGACTCATTTAGCTTGTTTTATGCTTTTCGTGCAAATACAGTTAAATAATTTTCTAAAGTGATCTAAAATGACATATTTATGGGAAACTATAAACTTTCTTGGTGGAAGACGCTCCTCTGTTTTCCAAACACTTAAAGAAAATGCAGATATGAAGAGACTTTTGACTTAATTAGTATAAATATTAAGCACAAACACTTATTCCAAATTCTGTGTTTAGTTTTAAATTACCCTCATATAATTACTTTTCCTCTGGCGCCATCATCAGGCTAAATAACTTCCCTACGTGAAAGAATTAACCAGATCTGTTCCTTTTTATCCCAAATTTCAATGCAGTTTCCTCAAGTGATGTTGAGTGTGCAAGAATTATTCATCTAACATTTATCATTAACCCATAAAGACCCAAACATCCATCACCGACCAAAACCATCTACTGATTTAAAATGTTTAATCCATTAATCTTATCAATACATGTAAATAACACTGGGGAATAATTTGAAGAAAAAAAAATCCTGATGAATTTGATTTTTAAGCTGATTAAAACTAAAATTGTCATTCTGTCATTTTTTTCCTTGCACGTCAAATTCTTTTGACACATTTGGATGTTCAGAGGGTCCGTACTGTAGTTACCATGGAAACGCCATCATCTTCTACAATATTAATTCACCAGTAAAACCCATGGAGTTTGATCAATGATGGAAATGCTTGGTTTATGTTCAGTTGATGATATATTTGACTGAAAAAGTCACTTTTCCTGCAGTTTTCTCTGTTTTTTTGATATAACTGTCAACTTTATCTGAGCTTTTAAGAACATCTTTATGATCAGTAAATGAAATGTAGGAAAATACATGATTTATTCTGATAAAATACAAAATACAGAGGATAATATAAATAAATGGTGGTAAATCACTTAAGAAAGGTTAGATATTGAGAAAATGTCATTTGGGAGATGATATAAAAGTAACATTGGGTCTTTATTGGTTAATTCAGGACTAAATAAGAATATGTCAACACACGTGGGATGATGGACTTGGTTTTATATTTGAATAATGTTTTCTATTCAGGTGTAATGACATTCTTTGACCTCACTGTGGCGCAATAGCAGTTCTCAGAGTCTGATTTGTGAACTCAAGTATAGATGTGTAGTCTTTTTCTTCTTTTTTTTATCCCTATTTTGTTAAACATTACAGTTTAATTAAAACCTCAATAATTACTTCACTCAAGCAGTTTATGATCCTGGTTACTACACTAAAACTGTTTCCTAAAATGGATTACAGGCTGTTTTCTACTGATAGAAGAAAATATACAGCTTTATTTGGGGTTTATATGTGGGTTCATTTCAAGGAAGTATGTGTAATCATGAATCTGACACTGACAGTAAGGGAGGGGCAGGACAAGATAAGCTTCTGCTTCTTTCTGTTCCTTCTCAAACTGTGTTCCTTCATCTGTCACTTGTGTTAAATTTACTGTATTTTGTTCCTTTTTCTGCGATTAATGACCATTGATGTGTAACTGACTTCTTGATTTTATTGTTTGTTTTTTTTTGTTTAATTCTCCTCCCTCTACTGACTTGAATGAGTAAATATTTGTCAACTTGTTGCACACCATAAGTTTTAATTAATTGTTACTCGGTAGAGGCTTAACTTCACTTTTTTTTGTAAATTAGGGTCAAAAAGACAAATTCTATTGATTATGACTTAATTATTAAAAGCAATGAAAGGGAGAAACATACACCAAGAAAATAAAACATGAAACAGAATTGATGTCACGTGTAAAATGTAAAAGGATTAAACAACTTGTAACATAGACAGTAGGGCGGGAAAAAATGACAGAAGTTGTCTATGTTTGGGCCCTGATGAGACCTAAAAACTTCACTTTTTAGCTATAACACCAGAATTACTATTTAAATCATCTGATTAATTCATACTTTCATTTTCTATTCATTATGGCTTAATCTCCAAGGTATGATGATACTCTAATTTAGCTGAACTGCACTTGTTTGACTCTTTTTTCTTTTCTTTAAAATATTACAGTGAAAAAGCCTGTCTTTTTTTTTTCTTTTTTTTTAACAAAAGAGTCTTATTGTAATTTGGTGTCGAAATAAACCTAAGCATCACTTAATAGTGATATATAAAAGAGTTAATGAACCTCTCTCCTTATAGTGTAGATTATCACAATTCTAAATGTGGTAAAAGATCATGTTTTGTGCATGAACATGATATTTCTACAATAAGAGCCTCCACATGGACATGATGTTAAAATGCTGTCCGGAATATCTGCAAAGTATGTAATTTTTTATTTTTTTTATTATTGCTTCACCGTAAAATTCTTTATTGCATCAAACTCAGTAATCGCATCACTTTTTTTTTTTTAATATAACTGCCGTCAAAGTGAAAGCATGAAAATAACGGTGCATGCAGACCCTTTGCATTGTGCAACTTTCTTGGGGGAGGTGTGAGTTTGTGGTTTCTATATAAGTGAAACTCAATCAGACCATCTGTAGGTTTTATTGTTCTGCACGTTGTGTGTCGCTGCTTTTCTTCTGCTTTTTTCCCCTTCGCCTGCATCCAAGAAAAAGGTAAGAAAGAAAAAGTCCGAGATTGTGCATTTGTTAAAGACAGTGATTAATATACTAATTCGCAGAGAGCAACACATTTTTAAGCATCATTAGCTTATTAACCAAGATTAGATAAACTAGTATCATCAGAGATTCACACACTGATAAATCCACTTTTTTATTTTCCTTTTGTTCGTGTCAAATGATGCTGAATTTTAAGAATTTGTCGACAGATTTAGCTTACTTTTTTTTCTCCTTTCCTAGCAAATAGCAATAATAGCATTTTACAGTTGTGGCAAATTAGCATACTTATCAATTAAACTATCTTTTTATATTTCCCGTAAACACAGCTTTGGAAATATTATTGTTAAATAAAAGCTGTAAGTACAGTAATGTAGTTACTAATCAACAGGGGAAAAACCTTTAATTTTATTAAGTATGTTCTAGTTGGGTTTTTTTTAAATTATTATTAGCATGCTAGATGGGTCTGAACAGTGAAAAGTCTGATGAAAAGTGCATAAAAACGCTACACGTCTAATATACAGTTCAGCTAAAGTCATTCTCAAATTAAAAAATGATCACTTAAAATTGAAAAACTGCATCTAAAATTACAAAATTGCTGATTTGACGGAAG
>JAPTYQ010000011.1:15958445-15970642 GCA_029814465.1 Ostorhinchus cyanosoma
CCGCCCCCCCCCCCCCCACACACACACACACACAGTGGTATGTGCAGTGCTGGTTTATACATCATTATAATCATTTGATTTTAATGCCGTTTGTTCTGGAAAGTGTCTGATTCCATGCCACTGTGTTCTGGGTGGTGTTTCAGTTACATTGTTGTTATTTTTGTGCTCCAAACAGTAAATCAGGTCATATAGTGACAAAGCAGATTCAGCTCTAATTTTCCAAGTCTAATGATATTATCCAGTGAAAATACCTTTTGCTGGAGCTGTATGACTAATTGACAGTTTGCCAGTCATGTCTCACCTGCAGAAATGAGTTTTCACTGATGCTTGTTACACAGACACTTGTTAAATGATTGGTTTGTTTACAATTTTCTGTTTGTAAACCAGGACGGGAGCGCCCTAGGTTTGTTCATGCAACAGAATTTTGCATATTTGTTGTGTGATTTCATAGCTGTTTAATGCATTTAGGTAGACCTATTGAATAGTTTTCTGATTGCTTTAGATGAAGTGTTTCCATTACATACAGTCATCCTCAAAATGATTCATACCCTTTCCATTTTTTTGTGATTTTTTTGTTTGTTTTTGTGATGAAATGAGTGAGTTTCATCAAGTTTGTTTGTGACTTATATGTGATACACAAGTGAGGGAATAACAACAAATGATACTTGAAGAAATACTTGACGAAACTCATTCAATTCATCACAAAAACAAAAATCACAAAAAATGGCAGGGGTATGAATAGTTTTGAGGACTCCAAGTCTCCATTAATGATCACACTGGCTATGACCTTCACCTCACCTTGATAAAGGCGCTTGAACATGTTTTAGCGGTAGAATGACATTCCTAAAGTGAGCTTATGTTCGTCAGTGTCCCAGAGCTTGGGGAGGAGGGGGCAAGTGGTGTCCGCGGACCTGTGCTCTTCCACCCGCCCCCCAACTGTCGAATTCGAGAAGTTCACTGTGGGACTCAGGTGCGGCTGGTTGTCATAGCGATCCGTGACATCGCCAAAGGGGAGGAGATCACAGTGGACTACAGCCTGACTGACTGGGGAGAGAACGCCATGGTGAGTAACATACCTGACTGCACCTGCAGTGAAGTAAACCAGCCTCAACACATGCAGTAGGAAAAGTCACATGGTTCTTATTTACACTCAACATACCCTGATGGATGTCTCCCTGCAAAGTATTATATTTATACTGGTTCTTGGCCCATTTAAAATGCACCAACCAGTATATTCCAGTACCCCGTTCCCCTCCACACTCATTTAAGAGGATTGGATTTTTAACGATTATTTTCTGCACATACACTGCTCTGCTAATATGTATCACATGTAAATAGTGCAGTGTGAGTTTTTACTAATATTGTTCAGGTCTGGGTCTTTTCTTGATACTATGTTTGTTTTAATGTGATTTTTGTGTCTGACCAGGAGGAAGAGGCCGGCCCCCACCCACTGTCCCTGTCTGTTTCTGATTACCTTACCCCTTCCTGGTCATTATCACCCTCATCGTCCCCCCTCACCCACTCTGAGCCCAGTGACTCAGACCGTGAGGAAGACGAAGAGGAGGAAGACGATGATGACGATGACGATGATGAAGAAGAGGAAATGGAGGAGATACGAGGTCGAATGCTCCGGCGCCGTAAGAAGCGCAAGATGCCCGCAACAGTACCTGCAAAAAAGAAGACCACCCCAACTTCCTCCAGGGGTCCGGGACGCCCCTGCTCGTCCTTTTCGCGCCCTGCACCTGTAGCTCCCCCGGTCCGGTCCCAGTCGCAGTCAGTCAGCTCCCTGAACCCCCCGACCACCAACATCAACAACAACATTAACATAAACATCGGCAGCTCCAGCGGCACCGCGGTGAGCCGGCGGCAGCACTGCCCATACTGCGGCCGCCACTATCGCTCTCTGGCCCGTCATCTGGAGAAGCACCACGCCAACCAGCCGGAGGTCCGAACAGCGATGGAGCTGGCTCACCTCCACAGCTCTTCAAATGGCAGCACCTCACACCCCCACCCCTCCTCATCCTCATCCTCTTCCTCCGCTCCTCACAGTCATTCCTTCGCTGTCCCCCAGCCCTCGGCCTCAAACCCCGCCCCACCTTCCCTCTTCTCCAGGGAGAGAGAATCACCAGCCACTCGCTCCAACTCCGGCAACGTCTCGTTCTCCCTCTCGCTTTCTCCTCCACCCCCTTCAGCTCAGCCTGCAGCCGCAAAGAAGGGGCCGAGTTTACCCATGTCTCCCGCAAAACGCACACCACCCCCTATGGTGTCCCGGGTAAAGAGTCCATCACCTCCACCCCCCTCAAACCCCAGGAGAGGACGGAGGATGAAGAAAGAAAAGCTTGAAGAGCAGCAAAAGGTGGAGGTGGAAAGCTTGAGAAATCAAGAGGAGCTGGTGCCCCCTCCCACTCCAGAGCCAGACATAGACCCAAATGAAGATCTAGAGTTGAGCGGAGGAGAAGAAGAGGCACCAGAGGAGAAGAACGGAGAGACTGTAAGGTAGGATTCAGATTTCAGACCCATTGAATCAGAGCTGCTCTCATCTAAAGAACTTCCTGAGTGACTGATAATTGATTAGTTATTGCATGTAAATAATTATTTTTTTTAATGATTTAAGATTATGTCACATGACTTGTTCACTGTTTAACTGTGATTGGTACAGTTTTGATTCTACATAACAGAACTATTACTCTGACAATGAAAGTGTTAATGATACTGATTGTCTCACAACAACTAGCTAAGAAATTGTTTAAACATTTAGAACGTAACCATCTCTACTCTAAGATGTTTGTGCATTAACCATTATGAATTAGTGGTGAGTATTTATCCAGCACTGCGTTATGCAAGTGAGCATTTAAATTGACTACTTATATACTTGTCTCAGATGAAATGAAGTGTTTGAGTTTGATGGATAGATGAAAGTTTCATGTTCTTGGAATTGTTTATCCTTTCAAAATGATTCCACACTCTAGATTTCCCTGCCAAAGTATATAATTAATTAAATGGCAGCACATAAATTCTAATAGTCACTCACTGGATGTCACCACTTCCTGTGTGAATTGGAGGTCCAGAAGACTTCCTCCGTCAGCTCCTCTTTGCTCTGTTTTACCAGTCACATGTTTATTGGTAATGTTATCAGGCTCATTGAGGTTGACTCTTTTTCCTGTCTCTCCTCAGCTCTCACAGACATCACATGTCTCCGCTCCTCTCGTCTCTTTCCTGTTTGGTTCTGTATTTGCGACACCAGCAGCACTCGTCGTTCCTGTCTTTAACCCGTTCTCCTCATTCTGCCGAGGCCTGGCGTCTGCTCTGCCACTCCAGCCTCTCCCTGCTCATCCTCTACAACCGCCACCGGGAGTGTGAGGTGGCCAAGCTCACAGTCCAGGATTACCGGAACCGTGTCACCCCCCAGGCCAGCTCCAGCACCAGCGCCCCCTCTGGCATGGAAGCCCTCCTGTCCCCCTTCGAGCGCCAGGTGCTGTGTCCCCTCCCCCGGGCTGGTGTTCTGGGTAAAAGGGGGCGCGTCCAGCCACTTATTCTCCCCCCTCACTGTGAGTCTTGTCTGGACCTCCTCCTTCAAACCAGCCCCAATGTGGGCGTGGACCCAGAGAGCCCCTATGTCTTTTCTCGACCCTACCATTCTCCTGCGACCCCTTTGAGGGGCACGGACCTACTGAGAAACCTAGCGCGAGCTAGCGGGGCAAAGAACCCCAGCTCTCTGACGGCGACACGAGTGCGGCGCCAGGTAGCCATCCTGACTCAGCTGCTGTTATTAGAGGAGGGGGAGGGGCAAGGCGGGGCCACCAAACGCCTGGAGGACTTTTTGGAACGCGAGTACCATGTCACACAAAATTGCTCTACCATTGTGCGAGATCCGGCTCTGATGGGTCGTGTGGGTCGGGTCGTTCTTTATGGAGAGAGGGAGGGTGTCCTTTTCAGAGGGATGAGCCTGCAGCACATCTGTCTGGAGCTGGATGGTAAGGCCTCACAAAACACTCTCACATTTCACCACAGGGCCTTCAGGTTAGTCACTGACTGGACAAAGGTGAAACTAAACACTTCAGGAGTTTCAATTATTTTGCTAATTTTATGAACCTTCAAAGATTTTTAACTTTTAGTTGTTTTGGATGGTGTTAAGCAGAGTTAAATTCCATTTGTAGAGCATATAAAGAGGAACTGATTAGTTTTATTTAGAGTCTTTCAAATGTTATGATGAAAGCCTTAGAGATTATTAAATAC
The DNA here is from genome assembly GCA_029814465.1 of Ostorhinchus cyanosoma. NCBI lineage: Eukaryota > Metazoa > Chordata > Actinopteri > Kurtiformes > Apogonidae > Ostorhinchus > Ostorhinchus cyanosoma. The sequence goes on from JAPTYQ010000011.1 coordinate 15,962,682, forward strand.
ATCATCATGTGATTTACAAAACCATTTATAATTTTTTTCCATTGCTTGTGAAGCATTGCATGCAAAACAACATTGATTTGACCTATTTTGTTTTAGTTTGTGTTGGTAATGATGGTTTTTATTTAATATTTGCATTTTTGAAGAAACTCCTTCAGTTTTTACCCCTCGGCCAAAGGGTATTGAAATCATTTTGTCATCTGTCTCTCTGTCCATTCAATGATGTAATAGTATTATCTGAAGAACGCATTGACATATCTGCACTAAATTTATATTGTGGATACATCTTGGTATGGAGCAGAAGCCTATTGAAAATAGGTGACCTTGACCTACTTTTTCAAGGTCCAGTATCTTTGTGCAGTTATAATATCTCAGTACTTTAAAGGATAAATATGTATGTAATAAAGACAATTTAATCAAAATATAGGGCAGTAACTTTCAACAGAATCTTACACTATATTTGGCCAAGAGGGACTAAAAATGTACAGTACGTAATGTTTTTTTTTTTTATAGTAGCATCACCATTGTTTATTTTACATCTCATTAGAAAACCCATCATTTTTTTTAGTTTTCCACTTTGCTTTTTATATTTATTTTTCATCTCTACCCTATAGTGATGTCTGGCAACTCGGGGGATTCCTTTTCAGAAGATTCAGAGGCGGAGCAAGAGAAGGAGGAGGTCAAAGAGAAAACTGAGGTGATGGTGAAAAAGAAAGGACCAGGTCGGCCTCCGCGGAAGAAGAAGGCGCCCAATCCACCTTCGGCCAGCCCCACGATAGCCAACGCCCATAAGAGGAGAACGGTTCCACCAAAATCAGGTAACAGTCTCACAAAAACACCCTTCAGTCAGTCTCCTGAGCTTTGTTTAGATCCTGTTTGACTGTTTGTTCCACCTTAACCTCGCAGGGAAGCGCGGTGTATTGAAGCGTCCCTGGTCAGAAGCAGAACGTGTAGCGGTGGAGACTCACCTCAACAGGAACCTCATGGAGCTCCGTGTTCCCGCAAAGGCCGACTGCGAGCGCTGTTTAGAACTCTGCCCGCTGCTGGTGAGCAACCAGCGAGACTGGAGAGCCATCAAATTTTATGTCCACAATCGCATCCAGCTACTGAAGAAACAGGGACGGAGAGAGAGCGCCGCTTCGGTGTCATAAGGTGGACTTGAGGCCAAACACACGCCTACTGTAATGTATAAACCACCAGCAACCACAGCAGAGGTATAAACTCTATGTAATGTCGGGGTCCAGATACTTTTCCTTTGGCATCTTTCAAATTCATCGAAAATGAGGCGCATCTCAGAAGGGATTAGTGTAATAAAGCTTAGAAAACAGGACATTGACACTCGAGGTTGGGTTGCCCAGCGTCTGTTTTTGAAGTGTTTTTTTTTTTTACGTGGTTGTACTTAGAAGTGTGAGTTCAGACACAGTGAATGCTTTTTTTTTTTTCTTTTTTACAGATTATTTTTTATGTCATTTTTACTTTACATAAGGGACATAATAAAAATCAATTTTCGAGGTGTCTGGAGCTTTAGACCACTAAACTGCCACACCATAAATAGGCCTAGAGTGTAGAGTTCCCACTGAAGGCTGACGACCAAACGTGAACGTGTAAAGCTTTAGAGGAATTCAACGGTCTTTAAAATCCCAAGTCTTCAACAGCTGAGGTGCATATGAATCTGTATAGTTTGTGTTCCATGTTTAGTAGCATCGTGCCCAGTCCCCCAGTTCCACGGCACCCAACTGATGTGTGCATTTAAAAAACAAAAACAAAAAAAAAAAATACAAAAAAACCAACATTTTTCAAGGTCTTGGACCATGATTCACCTGTGAAGTGGTTCGTGCATACCTCTATACCATGGTCATAGTCAAATGAATATGTATTAAGGCACGTCTACTTGAATTTATTGCATATCAGAATTTTTAAAAACTGTTTATTTCAGAATCAACATATGGTCTTATTCACAATGTAAATACTTACTAATCTATGAAAAGTATACAGTAGTGATTACAAAGTTAGTATTGTGTCATGGTGTAAATACTGTAAATACTACCTGTACTTATTAAAGTGTATGACATTTTGCTGTGTTTTCTTAAACTGGGTTGTAACCTGAGTTTTACATGCATAGACAGTGATATAAAGAAGACAGAAATGAGCAAATCAATACAGCATTCTATATTTAATATGAAACATGGACAGAAATGGCAAATATCCGAATAGTACACACAAAATACATTAACAAAAAGTTGAATTTCAGTATCATGGTAGAGCTGCAACAATCAAATGATTTATGAACATAGGTCTTATTTTTTTCTTCTGAACCTACCCGGCAACACTGGCGAGAACACATTCAAATACCATTTAAATGACCACGCAATACCTTAATAAATGAACATGAATGTCAGTCAGTGTGCACAATAATACAGTACGGAAGAGAACTTTAAATGATTCTGAATGAAAATGATGCGAGTCGTGAAATCAGTGGTACCAAATAACTTAACGTGACGAGGATTAACACAACAAATACAACACAAAAAACCACCATAAGTCACTGTCACTGCTAAATTATCACACATTATAGTTTATATAGTTCATATATGATGAAACTGCAATTGTGAAGTGGCAGTAGTAACCATAGAAGTAAATGGCTTCAAAATACACAACAATAAAACCATCAATTTGAGCACGTGTGATATTTCAATTAAAAAAAACAAGCATATGTTATAAAAGATGACTATAATTAGCATTTCTCACCCTCAACACTTGATTTTCCACTTGAGTTGGGCGTTACAGACAAAAAATATTCCCTTCAATGAAGATATGGATTATTTATTTATTTGAGAACTGTTACAAAAATCTAGTGTATTATAATAATAATAATAATCATAGTGAATCTAGTCTAATTTAATAAATAATAATAATAGTGTATCTAGTCTACATTTTAAAAAATCTAGTCTAAATTGAACACAAATTTAAAAAAAACAAACAGCAGAGTAAAACTTAAAATCAAGACAGATTAAGTTATTTATTTGTTGCTTTAAACACTGGAATTATTGAAATTAAAAAAGAGCATCTAACGGCTGATGTATATCCCAGTTTGATATTATAATTATAACCTAGAAATAATGATAACTCCAAATTTTTCTATTTGTTTTAGAGTTTTAGTTCAATAACATTACGGAAAATGTTCACATCGACCATCTGCCCTTTAAGAAAATGTGAATAACATGAACAAATATGAACAACCAAGTGCAATTTTATCAATATATTCTGCCTGTTATTAGATGTTTTGTTTATTTTTAGATCCACAAATTGTAATGTACATGTGTAAATGATAAACTGAGACATAATCATACAATCTCAGTTATTTTTCTTGACAAATTTCAGATTGTTCATGTTGACATTTTTTTAAAGGACAGTTTATAGATGCAAACATTTTCATAATGTAATTTTACGTTTTTAACTGCAGTTGTCATTATTTATAGGTTATGTTGTTATTTTTACAGAATTTAGCGTAAAATAAAAGCCAGCTTAACTTGGGCCTTTTTTATACCCTAAAAATAACAATTATTTTTCAATTCATTAGGTTTATGGAGTAAAATCTTTCATCAAGACATTTATCAAAGTCTTTGACTGTAATGATTTAGGACATTATTCAAAGCTCAATGAATGATTTAACCCTTAAAGACCAAGAGCTATTTATGTGTCGACTTCAAAATGAATTTTTGTCTACATTTATAACCTTTTATTATTATATTATCCTGGATATTTCGCAATTTTCAGTGAAAATTCAATTCAGTTTTATTTGTAGAGCCCTATATCATAACAGGCTGATCTCACAGGGCTTTACAGAGTTAATTGGAATAAGAACAACAGTCAAATTAACAGCAGATGAAGGAAATGGATTCATGTCTTGGGCATCAGTTATCTTCCTGTATTTAATTCACTAATTATGTAGATGCTCATTAAAGCTCAAAGGTGCTGTAGTAAATGTGGAAACACTGTCATCTTCTCACCAGTAAAACCCACATAGTTTTATAAATGACAGTGGCTGCAGATCAGGGGCCAAACCCGGCCCACCAAAGGGACCAATCTGGCCCTTCAGTGCAAAAATAACACTGAAGATGCTAGTTAAGCGTGTCAGGGGCCCAATCATATATACACCATAATAACCTAGAAATAGACACAAAACCAAATTTTCTTTCTAGTATTTTGAAAAAAGGAAAATTACATTATGTAAATATGAAAGTTCCAAACCTATCCTTTAATAATGTGAACAACCTGAACACATGAAAACTGAAATTGTTAAAGAAAAATTACAGCAATTTTAGTAATATTCTGTGATATATAAATTGTTTTAATATTAAACTGAGACATAATATTGAGATTACACTAATTTTTCTTAAATTTCCTGTTGTACAGTTCAGATTATTCATATTTTCATCATCTAATTTTACTTAAAACAATGACAAAAAAATGTGTTTTATTATTTATAGGTTATTATTTTTGACCCACTTTAGTTGAAATTGGGTTGAATATGGCCCCTGAATAAAATTATTTTGACACCCCTGTTGTAAATACTTGTTTATACATTCACTTGATGATATATTCTGCTGAAAAAGTCAAATTTTTTCATATTTCTATTTTCATTTAATAACCTTTCAGTTTACTCTTAGCTTTTATGAACACCTAAATGATCAGTCAAATAAAATATAGGAAAATACATGATTTTCACTGAAAAAGAAAAAGGTCAAATGTTGTGAGAAATCATTTGGTACTTCAGTATAGTTCTAAACCTTTAAGGGTTAATAATGAATCCTAAGCTTTAGTTTTATATTGAACACACACTCATCTAAAGCAAATACTCACTTTCTTTGAAAAACAATAATTCTATGCATCTTGTTCTTGGTTTTTCCTTTAATCTGTCACCAGTCTGTGGTTACTCGGTGTGTTCTGGTGCTGAATTTGCAGTGGGTTCTTCCTCTGTCGGCCTCTGGATCACCTCCATCGGTGCTTTATCACCTTTACCAGGATTGAAGAGTGGAAATACTTCATGTGCAAACTGAGCCGTGAAAGTACCTATGACAGTCTGCTTTTCTACGTCGTAAAAGGAAAGCTCTCCGCTGTCGTAGTTTAAGAACACACCCACTGTCTTCGGACTGGACTGAACCGGGACAGAAACTGCCGGGTCGGAGCTGAACTGAAGGGTTCCTGGTTTATTGTGTGAAGACGACAGGAACCAGAACCAATTTCCCGCTGTCGGAGGAAGGTCACAGTCCTGAGGATTGGACGCACTTGTAACCCCTACCCACCAAGACTGCTTCGGACCTATTTCACTTCCTGCAATGCACAAAGAAACCTCCCAGTAGTGTTTTCCAGAAGAAAATCCAGATGTTCCCCTCACAGCTGTACAGGTAACATGTGGTCCACCATGAACCCCAGAGTCTCTTAGTTTATTGCCTTTGATTGTGAGAAGTGTATTGTTTGTATTTTCGAGTTCGACGTTAACTGTTGGAAAAAAAGGAATATTTGGTCAGAACACAATCTGATTAACAGATAACAGACTTTTACTAATCGTGACCGTGTTCTTACCGTAATGCTGGTTGGCTTCTGCAAATGCTGTGGGTGAACAGACAACATAACCTTTGAGCATCTTCTAATCATCTCTATTTACATTCACTACTGACAGTTTTGGGTCAGAATACACTTACCATCTGGAAGAAGCTTCTCACTACCTGAAAAATATGAGAGAAACACATTATGCTTTTTTCATTTTACGCAATCTGACATTTTGTCGTTTATAGCGAGTCTCTTACCCTCAACGTCAAGATTCTTCGATTTGGATTTCTTTCTAAAAATGAGATCTGAAACCATATTCCAACAAACGAATGTAATGATTAGAAACCGTGAACTAATCTCACATTGAATTTACAAAGGTGCAGTGTGTAGGATTTAAGGGGGTTCAATTTGCAATACAGTCTGCTGGTTGTTTAGGTTTTATACAGTTAATTTAAGCTAATTTAGTTAGAATTTATCTGACAAAACCAAAATATTAACCTCTATATTTGAAGAGCAGGGCGCCGAGAATGACCGCGATCAGAAGCAGAGCGAACAGCACCCATCCAGCCACTGAGGATTCTGACAATGAATAAAACAAACAGTATTTGTAGTGTTTTCCAGATGTAAAACAGTGAAAAGGTTCAATCAAGCAGTAAAACGTGGACACATTTCATGTTCAACAGTCTCAGTCATGTTATATGCATGTATTTGAGTAGCTTTATAAGCACTTTCACATTATGTAAAACAAAATGTGGGGAGATTAAATTTTTAGGTGAAAAATGTCAAATTACTGCTCAGTTATACGTGGATTTGAAATGGACATCAATTTTTTTCAGCTTTACGTAAACATTCAAAACATGGTTCTCCACAGAAATTGATATGAAGTAGAACAAAACCTTTTAGATATTATGTTCAACTATGATGAAAATTAATTTTGGAGTAAAATATTGAAAAGTCTCTGTTTTATTGGCATGAGAATGTGGTAACACGTGGACGACTCAAAGTGTTGGCTTATTTATTAAAACAACAAGCCAGATATAATCACAATGCTTTATTTAATGTATTTAACACTAACACAGTGTTATTTACAACCTGTGGTGGTCCATAGTGATAAAGGTAAATTACAAATAGTTATTTTCAGTCTTTTTAAATGTGACAGATTGAATATATTTTCACATTTTTTAGATATACTTTTTATATATATATTATCTGTGAGGCATAGCTGTAGTGTAAAAAGTACAATCAATAAAATCAGTTGTCATTTTTTTTTCTACATGTATTTTAAAAAGGATCACAGTTCCATAAATTAGACAAAATCAGCCATGATGACGTGAGGCGTCCTGAGGTCATGACCTTGAATCTGCACTTGATTTGAAGTCACTCAGACAAATAGTTCCAAAAGTGTTTAGTGATTTTAAAGTTTTGAGTGTGGGCAATCTAGAAATGATAAATCATCCAAAATCAAATCAGTTCTTCCTCTCCATGATAATGATTGATATGGAAAATCTGGAATTTGTAAACCCAATATTTTTCAAGTTATCGCGTTAACACGAAGGATATCTGGAGCCAGTGCAGGACCGGAAAGATAATATCTGTGTTCAGGGACATAAATACAGATCTTTAACTAAAAAATGAGTTGATTTGATAAACGACGTGTGCAAATGTACTTTTTCATGTTGATGTTCACTTTCACTTGATCGGACCCAGAAGTGAGTGTGGCTCTCAGGTGTAAACCCTCTGTACCTTGGTCAGGTCTAGAGTTCTCCAAGCGCAGCCTTCCTTCCGCTGCCTCTTCACCAGCGAGACCCACTGAGCAGGACACAGTGGACGACCCCGAGACCTGAATCCAGCTGTGGACCGACACCAGACCAGAGGCTTCTTTTGTGTACGTCAGACCTTTAGGAGGCAGATCCTGCTTCTGATCGGACCACTTCAGCTGAGGCTCTGGATACCAGCCCTCGGACTCACAGCTCACATTCGCCAGGTCGTCTTTGTCCCACGTGACTGAGAGTAAAGGCGAGGCTCCAGATTCTACGAGAACACAGACAGGAAGTTCAAACCGGGGGGGCGTCGTGCGATTTGGGGGTATTTATTCTGATGCTCACCGGTCACGATCAGGTGCACGGTCCCACTGTCGTAACCCTGATCGCTGCTGACGTAACAGGTGTAATCTCCTGCGTCCGCCAGCGTCACGTTGACCAGGTCCAGACTCACGTCCCCGTCCTTCATCCCACCAGACCCTGCGTCCTTTAAGCCGAACGAGACCCGGCCCGCGTACGACGCCTCCCGGGGGACTTCCTCCGTGGTTTTGGCCCCGTAAAGCATGATGGGAGTGTCGAAATTCCGGCGGTACCAACGGACCTCCAGGTTTTCTGCGCTCTGGGATGGACTGAGCCAGCATGGTAGTGTCG
>JAPTYQ010000011.1:15982469-16004911 GCA_029814465.1 Ostorhinchus cyanosoma
CCACCCCACATACACACAAATAACCCACACATCCAGGAACACTGACGCACAAACAGGACTGCACAGGGAACATGCGCTCAGGTTAGAAGTGGAGGAAAGAATTCAAACACATGGACTTGACTGAAGCTCTGAGGTCAGTTTGTATCAAAAGAAAAAAAATTAAACAATTCATTATTTTTTTCAACCTGAAATTCATTGGTTTTGACTAATTTTCTGAGAGGAATATAAATCCAAACACTTTTTTTAATGACACACACATTTCTATTCCATGCAGAGGTTTAGCTGTGAAACATTTTGCTTCATTTGTTAAAGTGTTTTTTTTCACCCACTCCACTTGATTTTAATTTTATTATTACATTTTATTTAAAAAAAAAAAAAAAAAAAATGTTGCACATTAATTCATAAATAAGATCTAAGAAAAGTAAAAGGCCAAATATGAACCATGTTTGCTGTTCATATGACTTATATTTGGGATGATGAAGTAAACATCTGTTGAGTATTTGTAACATAAAATTGTTTGATTGTGTTATTGTTGAAAACCCAAAACTCTAGCGGGTCCAGCAGACCCATGAACACTGGCTGAGGAACACAAATACTAACAACACACAAGGGTTAAAAAGATATTTAAAACTAAGGTATTCAATAAAAATAAAATATTAGACTAAAGTAAGACAATTATCAGTATGAATCTAAGACTTTGGCTTAGATTAAAATAATTAGCTTTATTTATTATTGTTTAAAACTGTGACTTTGTTATCTTGCTTTGTTTATGTAACTTTTGTTTCTTGTAAATAGGCATAAATAAACTGCTGCTTCATCTTCTGCCTTTTCGCTCTGAACTGTATGAATGTATTTATCATATTCTGTCAAATGGACCAATAAAATAACTACTACAACACTTGGATTCTTGTCTCTATTCATTTACAATTATACCTTCCTGAGACCCAGCAGTGCATTTTTGTCTCCTGTAGTGGACAAGATTACTTTAAAAAAAAAAAAAAAAAAAGTCCATATTATATTTAAAAGAATGTAAACTGGTGCACCATGCTGTTTCCAGTTAAGGCACTTATTGAATGGAAACTGGGGAAAATGTTTACTTACTGGGTCTCAGGCAGATATAAAATAAATTATTGCTGCTTTGAGGCTTCCCATAAATAAAAGTCATAGTTTATTTTATAATGAAGGCACATTTTCCCCCTAAAGTCAGGGATGTCAAAGTCATTTAAGTTCAAGACCCACATTCAGTCCAATATGATCTAAAGTGGACCGACCAGTAAAATAAAGTGAGTAGCATGAACAACCTGAAATGCCTTCATTACAGTAAGAGCTATTTTAACAATATCCTGCATCAGTTTATCATTTATACGTGTTTATTCCAAATTACAGATCACAGCTGATTTACAAATACACAAAATATTTAGTAACAGGCAGAAAATTGATACAAATACGCGGATTTCTCTTAAGACATTTCAGGTTGTTCATATTTTTTGTGAAAGGATAGTTTGCAAAGGTAAATATTTTTAGGTGATTTTACTTAATTTTTTTTGCACTAAAATACAGAGAACATTTTTTAAAGTTGCCATTATGTGTATTTTTATTATGATAGGATTTTACTGCTGTGATCCACCTCAGATACAATTGAGCTGAATGCGGAACCTGAACAAAAATGATTTTAACATCAGTGATTGTTAATATCTTAGTGTAATTTATGCATTTCATAAATTCGTCCCAGGGGCATGACTGGACCCTTTGGCGGGCTGGTTTTGGCCCACAGGTTTGACGCCTGGGCCTTAAGTCTACAGAAATGTCTGTAAAATCCATACCACATACATTCCAAAGGCATGTTTCAAAGCCACACATTTCGATGCAATAAATTCCATGACTTTACTTTATAGGAGCAGTAAAAAAAAATACTAGAGGTAAAGTCAGTTTTATTACCATTCAAAGGTTGTGTCAAAACTTTGCACCAAAAATTTGAGAAAAATGTACTTTTTCGGCAAATATATTAATAACTGAATATAAAACAAGTGTCTCCATCTGCTGTCACTGATCCAACTCCATTTCAAAAAATTAATTATTTAAGCTGTGAGGCTTCCGGAAAAGAAAAGTCATACAATCTACTTTGGAGGCAAACTCTTCCCCTTAAGTCTACGGAAATGTCTGTAAAAATCCATACCACGTACATCCCACAGGCATGTTTCAAACACGTATTTCAATGCAATAAATTCCACGACTTTACTTTATAAAAGCAGTAAAAATAATAGAGGTAAAGTCAGTTTTATTGCCATTAGCACCGTTACATTCACATTACATGTCCGTTATTATTTATTGTTTGTTGCTCTTCAGGTCAAGGGAAAGAAAAAACAAAAACAAAAAGAAATGTCTCACACTTTTACTTGTGAACCCTTTACTACTTACATTTATTTATAATTCTATTAAAAAAATGTATTTGTGCTGTTGCTATGACGCAGATCCTAAATTAACCCATGAAGACCCAGTGTTAGTTTTCTGGCAGTTCCCAAATAGATATTTCTCTCTATTTCACCTTTTTTAAGTGATTTATCACCCTGTATTACATTATCTTCTGCATTGTTTCCACTGTACATTATGTATTTTGCTATATTTAATTTGGATGTTCATGAAATCTCAAGTAAGTTCAAAGGTTATTATATCAAAAATGTGAGAAAAACAGACTTTTTGGGCAAACATAATAGTAACTGAAGCTTAAACTAGTGTCTTCATCCACTGTCACTGATCCAATTGCATGTGTTTTACTGGTGAATCGATGGTGTAGAAGATGATGGTGTTTCTATGGTAACTACGGAGTCTCTGAACGTCCAAATGGGTCATATCTGATGACCATGAAAAGATGATAAACTGCATTTTACACCAATTATTTACATGTATTAATAGGATTAGTGGATCAACAGGGATTAAACAGTTCAGATCAGTAGGTTTTGGTTGCCAGTTGCTGTTTAGGTCTTTATGGCTTAAGTGGAGATAATTAATTAATTATAAACAACTACAATAGCCATGATGCAAATTAGTGACGTTAGGCATAATTGGAATAGTAATAATTAAATACATTTTCTTGGCTCAAGTATGTATTAGGTATTCTGGACATAAACCTATTTTCACTCTGCACTTAAATATCATTTTGCATCTTCATCATAATAAAAATTTGTTTACTTTGCATTTTAGAATTTAATGTAATCTACCAATCTATGAAGCTTATTTTATTGATGTTGTAAATACGCAGTTATTCCAGTCAACAACAGAAATGATGAAAAAAAAAAAAAAAAAAAATCAGTAGAATGTCATGAAGGCTGTTGAACCTGATCCAACAACGTCAGAGGTCATAGGTCACAAACATGCATGTACATTCACAAAAGGTGTTGAACTGCACCTCTTTACAAAAACAGGAATATCGAGGTGAATGTGACAATAGTTTCCATGGAGTTCATTTATACGGCAGGTTTTACATCCACAAACTTTAAAACCTACAAAAAATAAACACAGACATTACAGCTCTGGAAAACAAAACGACTTAAATCTAAATGACATTGCTTGGAATGTGGGTAAAATGCTAAACATGTACCTATAAACAGAAAAATCTAAGAGACGGACAAGTTTGCAGTGGTCTCTTAATATTTTTCCAGAGCTGTATTTATTATACCTGCACCTGCATCAGCACCTACCTCCTTTTCTTTAGTCTTTTATTGTATTGCTCATCTTTTTATAAACAATTTCATGACCATTAAAGCCTGCAAAAGAGGGAAAAAATAAGTTGACACATTTTATCTTGATTATGCTTTCTGTTTTTCATTTCAAGAAATAAAAATATCATAAAGGACTTTTCATTGGTGAAGAATAAAAGTAATCAACATGTAATTGGATGAAAGTGACACTGGTTGTTCTCTAATAAATGCATTTGTTTCACCATGTTTCCAAGATAATACAAAATACACTTACATTGGCATAATGTTTATTAATATAATATTATTTTTTTTTACAGTTTTGTTCCTGAAATGCTATTTTAAGCTTATGAGTGCTCAGTAGTGGCAGTGTACACAGGCAAAATTCAATATTCAACAATGATTAAGGAAAAAAACTAGTGAAAAAATACATTTCTTGTGTGTGAAGACACCTCCTTTACATGTTGTGAATCTAGATACAAACTATGGTGGATAATGTTAAAGCAAAAACTTGTAAAACATAAATAAATGAGTAACTAAAGTTGTTTTTTTTTGTTTTTTTTTTAAAGGATACTTTTCTGGTTGTGGACATGTAACCAAACAAGAAAAGGGATAAAAATGCTCCACAAACAAATGCAGTTACTAATTACCTGGAATCTCAATTCATCAAAAGCATCTCTTTACTTCCAAAAAATGACTTCTGTTTGTGTCTATAAGTTAAAAAAAAATGAGTACATTTATAGTCTAAAACCAAATTCTACATGTGCTTTACAATATTACACTGCAAAAACATTAGCAATCCTTCCTTGTACAGAGGTAAGAGGTGTTATGGAAAGTAAATATCTGTTTGAGTTTGTATATTTTTACAATCACTTTTGAGTTATTCAATCTCTAAAAATGTTTGTGTATCCTCCACGTGACAACAACTAGAAAACTTTCAAAATATCATTCAGTGGTAAAAGATTAGCGTGTAAATTGTGATGCTGTTAAAGTCTATTCCCTGATTTAAGGCACCTATGTGCTGTTGCGACTTCTCTCACAAAGAGCTCAAAGAAAATCTAGTTTGAAATATATTTTTCATCTTATTATCTTTTCACAGTTCTTTCATCGTTTGTCCTTTTCGGTTATTTAATCTGGGGCTGAATCACACTGTTAAGACTAACCTGGGTACGCTGTAACAGTCACTCGTCTTGTCTTTCCCAAACATTCCCCTCATCTTCCTTCCTCCTCTCCCCATTAGCATCCCACATATTTTCCATTTCCCTCACATCCTGATGACCACCACCCACCACCACTTCTTCCCACAGCTCGTTCTCTGTGGTCATTTGTCCGTCAGCCTCTCTAACCCACTGGTGATCGCTGACCCCTTCCCACAGCTCTCTGTCCCTGGGCGGCTGAGCGACCAGTGCCCCGTCCCACTGGGCGGCCTGGGGCTCCAGAGGGGCGGCAGGGACCAGGGAGGTGACGTGGCCGAGGCTGAGGAGGGTGCTGCCCTGGAGGACCTGTGGGTGGCTGTTGCTGGAGATCTGAGGAAGGTGAACGGGTGTGAGGTGCACCAAAGTGGGCGTTTGCTCGTGTACCACCTGCACCGCGTGACACGTTTGCAACTGAAAGAACTGGCCCTGAGGGGTGCTGATCTGTGAGGCGAGGGGGAGCACCACTTGCTGCAGCTGAGTAAGAGTCCCACCTGCTGCTTCCTGGTTCTCCTGGTCAACAGAGGATGATTGGTCAGTCGAAGCAGCCGCAGAGACAGTGTCTTCGACTTTCTCTGAGACCGAAGCGTGGCTGTTCTTTACTGACGCTGCATTAGAAGCTAAGGCTTCAGCGATCAGCACTTCAGGGTGGCTCTTGGCCTTGTGTGCAACAACACAGTCTTTCTTCTCAAACTTTTTACCACAGATTGGACACGAGAACTGGTACGAGGCTTCGGCGTCGTGCTTCTTCATGTGCCAGTTCAAAGAGGCCTTTTGACGACAGGTGAAGCCGCAGATCTCACACCTGCCACAAGGAGGAGACAGTGAACAGATTATTGTCCTGCCGTTACACCATCACCCCTCTTTGGCATACAGTATGATCTGAATACTTTGAATATTTAAGCATCTTCACAATCAGTTTTGAATCATAAATCACTCTTCTGAGAAATGTAAACATTATAAAGACATTTGCTCTGCTTGTTTTTGTTTATTTCTTCCTTATCGGGTCAGTTGGGACCTAACAGTAAATCTATTTACATGACCATAACATACAACTGTTAGTGATCAGATAATTGTAATAATCAGATCGGATGCGCTTAGATGCACTTAAGAAATGCGATAACTGAAACATCCTGATGCTCCAGTCCATTATCAGATTTCTTTTGGAGTACATACATACATACATAGTGACGGTAGAATCAAACTTCCTGTTATTGTCTGCTCACGTTCGACTACGTAACTTCGATTTTCTATGATCAATTTGTACACATGTGCAGAAAAAAAGAACTAAATAAATCAAATTAACAGGTATACATGCAGGAAGACAGAGTACTGGGGAGAAATCCAGGTGTGTTAATCGGATTTCTCATAATCAGATTACTGCCATTTACACGATCACTTGAATAATCTGATAAATGCTGAAATCAGATTATGATCGGAGGATTAGTGTGCATGTAAGTGTTTTCTATATACACACTATCTTTGAAACCAGAGGCTATTTCTGCAAAGTCCACACTGAACACTAAACCTCTGAGCATTGATCATAAACTACATTTGCCCTAATTAGCCTGTTAAAGTTTAATATTTCACCCCCCTTATGGAATTCTTATTATTTTCCTGGTTTGTTAGAGTGTGAACACACTCCTGAAGACATGGGAAATCCATAGTGAAGCTGTCCGGCCTCCACCAAGGACGCAGTTCACTGAAGAGCGATGATAAACACTGTCATTCCGGAAACACTGTTGCAGAAAGGAGCCCGGATAACCAGGAAATACTAATACAATTTAATTAGCTTTGATGCCATTATGATCGCATGCGTGCACTGGCGGATCAGTGGAATTACTCAGAAGCTACTGCACTGATTTTATGCAAATCAGTTTAAGGTCAAACCTGTTTTGTTTTGGAAACAGGAATTTCTTTGTTGCTTTAGTACTTACTGTATCGGTTTCTCCCCTGTGTGAATCATCCTGTGCACAACCAGGTTGTGGGCACTCTTGAAGGCACGTGCACAAAACTCGCAAATATAATCCCTTTGATCTGAAAGAGGTGACAGTCAGCATTTATCAGGATATAGATGTGAACACTGTGCTGTAAATGAGTATCTGTGACATGCTTTCACCTGTGTGGTGCTTGGCATGGCGCAGCAGCTGCTTCTGCAGCCGAAACAAGCGGCCACATGAAGGGTGGTCACACACGTACTCCTTTTTTAGCTGGTGCTGGTACTTTATATGATGCTAAATGAATTCAGAAGTAAAACAGCACTTGAAAAAAAATAACAAACACGTAACCTCTAAAGCTTTGAACCCTAACCCTACGGTACCCCAAACAGAGACATCCTTCCTAATCACCAATAGTACATCATGTGTGCAGAGCCATAGTCATTTCAAACATTTTGTTTTTATCTTTTTTTTTTCCCTCGAAGGGGAGGTAAGGGGTATTGTTTTTAGTTTCTAACTTGGCACATATATAGACGCAGTTAGAACGATGCTAAAATAAACTACAATACGAACAAGGGGTGGGGTTTGTTGTGCCTGACACCACTTGTTTTTTTGTTTTTCACTTCCTTTCTGAAATTCATCATGATGACTGATGACATGATGACAACTTGAGCCATAGACAAAAATATCAAATATTCAACAGTTATATTAAAAAAAACCAACAAAACAAACCTTTTTACATGCCATGTTTGTAATGTAAAGAAACCATATTTTCTGATGCTAAAAACTATTTTCACTGCCTGGCATGTGTCAATGATTAACAGCAACATTGTTGAACACGCAGTATTATTTCTTGTGCTAGGTCAAACATTAAAACACTAAAGTCTGTCATTTTTTACTCACATCAGATAAAGATCCTAGTGTAGTAATTTTCCATTATTTACAATGCGGTGATTTTG
Organism: Ostorhinchus cyanosoma; assembly: GCA_029814465.1. Taxonomy (NCBI): domain Eukaryota; kingdom Metazoa; phylum Chordata; class Actinopteri; order Kurtiformes; family Apogonidae; genus Ostorhinchus; species Ostorhinchus cyanosoma. The sequence goes on from JAPTYQ010000011.1 coordinate 15,990,254, forward strand.
GTGGATGGGTCAGAATTTTTAAAAAAACCCAACAAATCATGCAAAAATGAACAACTTTTGAATTTGACATAAATTATGACAAGTAATATGACCAAAGCGTGCATAATAGTTTACTCAATAAATATTTGATCATTGGCAATTTATAAACAGAGGAAATATTAGGGTGTTGCTATGGTAACATCTGACAGACCTGTAAGTAGCGTGGGTGAGCTAGGACAGTACCACAGCCTTCTATTTCACAGCGGACGTACTGCAGTGGTGGCTTCTTCCTGCTCGACATGAAGAGGAATGTTTTTCATTCAAGCTCAACTCAAATGACACTACAGTGAATAAATAAAACAGCCATGTACCTCCGTTTTGGCTGGCGAGGGGCTTTGTCCGCTTTTGGTTGTCCATCTGGTCTAAAAAAAAAAAAAAAAAGGTGCAGTATTACACTTTACTTTTTCCTTTTAAAAGTTTTATTTAATTAATCAAAGATGGCAAGTTCCTCATTGGCAAATGAAAGGGTAAAAACCCAGAAGTTCAGGCTGCAACATCAAAGTAAAACAACAGAATTACTCCACTTGCTCTCATGACAGCGCACGTTGGTATGCATAAGCAGCTGGCTGCCTATCATCCAACATAATGACTGTCAAACAGGTAACACCGATTTAACATGCAATAAGGGTTACGTATTTGGCATCAGCTATGACAGCTCGTGTTCTTCTGCTTTCTGTGACACCTGGATGACTGAGCACTGTGCTATGTTGAAATTTAACTGCATTTTAATGGTGTTAGACTGATCACTTTTCATGTTTTCCAGGTATTCATCAAACATTACTGTTATTATATAAAAACTTACAGCAGACGTGAAAAAGCTTAATTCAAAATGATAAATATAATGACATTAATTGGTCAATAATGACTATGCTACTAGGAGAAAAATGATTGGTCAAATATATCAAAATATGTCCTCAATGTGACTTATTAAGCCATCATTGTTTCTTCATGTGTCTTGTTTGCAAATGAAGACACACTTCTACTTTCTGATTCTTTTCTTTTGTTTTACAATCGAGGACAAGGACGTAAGGATTTTGAATTATGTGCGAGCAGAAATTACAAAAATGTAGATGCTTTCAAGAAAAAAGAAATGTGGTGCACTCCACAGAGATGCAAAGCTGAAAGCTGGTATTTCTACTGGACCCAAGATTGAAGAACTCATTGACAATCTTGCATTTGCCTCAAAAATCAGCTCTGGCATTAACTGACTGGGATTCAAATGATGCAACATTTTCTGTTCAACCATAGAATAAAAAATAATGATCCACTAGTTTAGGACATGATAAAAGTTTAGGATGAAATGGGGTGAAAAATGTTCAAAATTAATTTCCTTGACTTGTATCTTGATTTTTATCGCCCACTTTATGTAATGTAAGTGTTGATAATGGTGAATGATTTCATCCAGATATTTGTGAAAAAAGAAAACCAGGTACCAAGGAGCTCCAACGCAAATACGGTGGTGATAATGTTGGCTCAACAGAAGGAAACTGTTACAACCACAAGAACAAGAGACAGAGTCTGGAACATTTGTTCATATTCATATTTAGAACCAAATTTGACCAAATTAGCACAGATTATGTTAAGCTTTTGAATGCACAATGTGTGTGCAGGTGTGGACACAAAATTGGAAAATTAATATTTTTTCAACGTGTTCACTCAAAATCCTGACACGCATATAGCCTTTTTACATGTATCTTTCTAAATATCAAAAAGTTTGTACCTTCAATCTCGTGCCAGTTTTCTCCCATATCAAGTATTAATAGTATTAAATAATCCAATCATAAAATTTAACACATTTATCATAATATAACTATATTATTATAACTATAATGTATTTAAATTTAATATTGTAAATAAAAATTTAACATCACGTTTATGCAGATTTGCTCAAGGGAGAATAATTTTTCCATTAATAAAACTAATACCATGCTATTTTACTTACTTCTTAGCTGCCTCTGTGCTCTGATCCAATGCATTTTCAAGTTGTTCAGTATTTTCAGTGGATTCCTCCTTTTTAATGGAATTCTCCTCATTTTGTGACTCCTCTTGCTCTTTTAACGATGTCCACTGCTTCTGTTTTTCCCTAAGCCAAGAGAAGAATACATTCATCCTCACTAATTTCTCTACAATGCAAAATGTTATATCACAGTTATAATTAAAACTTAATGTGGAAAGGCAAACAGAAATACTTGCATTTTAAGATCATCTGGGTCCTTTTTGGGAGCCATGTCTGTGTTGCTAATATGGACAAAAATATTCGCAACAAACATCAAAAACCAAACATAAATACAAGATTTAAACAACAACACTTTTATTAACTTTTATACCAACTTACTTGTCATTGCTTTGCTTCAAAGCAGCTGCTTCCTCACCTAAAAAGTAATATGGCAGCTTTAGTTATGATACAGGTGCAACATTTAATCTAACAGACAGCGTTTTTCATACCATTATAACACACAGGCACAACATTTCAGAAGTTTTTTTTGGGGGGGGGGCCCAAGCTAAATAATAGGCTTCTCTGCTGTGTTTTACAGTCATTTATTACAGGTCAGGAGCCCTCACTGTTTTTACACCAGTGTTATTTGGTGTAGTATTATTTCTTCATGGCAAAAGAGTTCAGAATGACCTGACAGTTCTTTCATGTTAATATCAGAAATATAAATATTGTACTGATAACATCAAACCCCATAACCTTGAGCGCTACCACAGTATTTAAGGCCCCTAAAACCTAAAAAAAAAAAAAAAAAAAAGTATTTAACCTACCACATGATAAGGCATCCATATTTGCGTCTTTGTTACATTTTCTTGGGGTCCCTTTGGATTTATTTGGAGCTTTCTGTTTGTTAGATTTAGACAGCTTTGGACCCGGAGTTCTTTTGGATTCTAAAACAATCAATGCAATCAAGTTAATTAAGCGAAGCAAAAACCACAGATTGGACCCGAGGATGTGTTTTGTTTTTACCTTTTTTGGTTGCAGATTTCTTTACTGTGTTGCTGTGTGTGAGAAAACATTCATTTCAAGTGTGAGATGAACTATGAATTTAACAACAGTAACATGCCACTTTTATCACTTCTACGGTTTCTATGTGTTGCCAACCTATAGCTTTAAGAAATACACAGTGAAAATAGCAGCGCATTCTCAGCACCTCCCAGTCATGAAAGGTGCCTACAGCAAGACGTTCTTTCTCGAAGCAATACTAATTTATTTTGGGCTGGAGTCAGATGCTTTGCCTTTGGGGCATGCACTTACTTCTTGACAGGTGTTTTTTTGGAGGGACATCCTGCAGGTCTCCCTCGTCTACAGTGAGCATTTGTAGGTTTCTGTTGGCAAGTGGCAGTTTTAGATTTGTTGATCCGACCGGCTCCCTCCCTCCTGGCTCGCAGAACCCGCTCTGCAACTCCGCTCCCAACGTGAGATTCACCGGAGTCTGGTGTAGTTCTCAAGCGACTCCTACGCACTCCTCTGCGGCTGGACGGTTCAGGCGAACCCGGGGATGCTGTTGCGGCCTCCATGTAACGAACACCAGTGTCGCTGGCTGTTTCTGTTCTACAACATGTGCCTGAAAACTCCTTTCCTCTGTTACTTTTAGCTCAATTGTGTCACCCTTACACACTGTGGTTCTTAGTTATTGACAGAAAAATGAAAACAACGATGCAACGCCGTGGTGCCAACATGTTTTGTTAGCTAGCTCAACAGGCAATTTTCACATACGACGGAATCCTCGTGTTGACTACCAAATTAAGAAACAAATATGATAAACAAAGATTAATATTTAACAATATTACGCGTTATTTACTTCTTAAAGTGATAGCAAACCTCAAATTTCTTTGGCCATTTGAAGAAGTGTGTAGGGCGCGTCTCCTTTAAGAGCAGCAGTGCTCGTTTGTGTATGTGCGAACATCAGGTTTGAACTCACGGGCTTCCATACAAAATATAACAGCAATTGTGGTAAATGTAGTTTTTAATGCAAATTTCATGCGTTTTTTTGGTGTTACTTTTATGCAGTTATACTAAACCAGCTGGAGTCTCAATCCCTGTTAAGGATTCTGGAAATAGAAATTACATAACCAAACAATCGAAAAATTTGGTGGAAATTTCATTCACAGGTTGTTTTTGGCAAAATACCACACACTTTCAATTCATGTCAACTGCTATTTTTTGGCTGTTATACATTGTTTGTCCAGTAGATGACCTAGTAGAGCAAACGAAGCCTCGGAGTTTTGCGCCGCCATCACTAGAATTGAGCTGAGAATTGATTATTATTATTATTATTATTATTATTATTATTATTATTATTATTATTATTATTATTAATGAGGGTTTGTGGGTCACCCACCAAGTAAACTTGTGTAATTCTGACCAAAAATTTGATAATTTCACATGATTCTGGGATGATGACTACCATATATGTGTAGAAAAAACTAAAGAGCTTAAAACAAAATGAACTAAAAAAATACCAACATCAGTTAGATCTGGATAAACTCCTACAGGTAGTTTGACATTGATTTTACCATTAATTTGGCTTGGGTGATGTTCAAAATGGTTTTGGGTGACACTGAGAAAAACTGTCCTAATTAACAATAATTAGGTGAATAAATTTAGGTTGTCTTTAGTTTTCTTTTTTTGTTGTTTATAGATGGAGATTTTATAGCATGTTTTCATGATGTATAGTTTTAAGGTTTGCAGAGTTTGCAGCACTGAAGCAGTGGGGCCCTAAGTGTTATTTTTCCCTGGGGACCCCCTGGGTCTGAATATTAAAGCCATCTCATATGTTACAAAAACAACAGCACAGGATGATATACACCTCCTCAACCATCACTTCACTGCATTACCCTCTAGGTGTCAATACAGAACACCTGTGTAGAAAGGCCCTCTATGGGACAAGTCTAATCCCTGGAACTGAACTGAATATTCATAGATTTACGAATGTTGAATGTATGTATTATGTATGTTGAATGAATGAATTAAATCTTTATTTCAAACATTTCAGAACAATACAAATAAATACATAAATGTATGTCATTTCCCTAATGTGTAGGCTGAAGCAAAAGCTTATTCATTCCTACCTCAAATTTAACTCATTACAAACTATAATATATTAATTTACATTTACACATGTATGTTTATAAAATTATACAACATAATTCTGTACTTATGTACCACATATAAACCAAATACAATATATAATCTACTATAATTTGTAATTATATACAACCTTCCTTATGATTTATTCTATATTACTATCTCAATTATGTTTTAGTTTCTATAAGTATTATTTATGAAATATGTCATGGGGGGGGGGGGTTCATTGGTTAATCTAAACTGCCCATTGGTTTGACTGTCACAGTGATCGGTTGTTCATCTCTCAGCCCTGCGAAGAACTTTGCCTGAAATGTAGCTGGGATAAACTCCACTGCGTTAGATGATGTTTGAGGAGCTGAAATCAGTCAGTTGCGCTGCTGCCTTTGACTGATGTCGCCTTCAGGCTGAGTTTGCAGTGACGAATTGTTTGGTCTTCATCTGAAACTTCGAAGCCATACCAATTCCACATAACTGATTTGCTCTTGCTATTGTTAGCCACGAGCTTCTCATTCTCCTTAGGAAATACTATTTTTGTACTAGTGTGTGGAGACCAAAGACTGTGGAGACCACTCTCACAGTTAGGAGGAGGGGCCTACGGTCGCCCGGAAACAATGCTTTCATTTCAACCCCTCCAGGTGCAAAAATACAGGGGTGTTGTTTTGCCTCCTGCTCACATTTTTGTGGCTGTATGTGGTACAGCTCAGAGAGCCATTATAGGTATATTTATATTTTCACAAGATAATGGAATATAAGAATAACTACTCAGCTGTATTGTGAAATGTGTGGTGTATGAATTAATAAGTAAATCTTAGGTGTGGTTGAGTGTGTCCTGTGTTGATGATAAACTGCACCATGCATGAAAACAATGTGAGGTGTGGTGCGGAAAGAAGAAAGAAGAAAGAAGTGTTGACAGATTTACAGGTTGAGAAAATTGTTCTTTTCTTCCTGATGCCACTAACAGGGTAATTAAAAGCTTATATATTATGTGCTTTGTGAACATCTGATTTGCACCATGAATGTTGTATTGTATTGAGCTTTGGTTAATAATTTTTGGTGGTAATTTAGTGGATAAGTTACACTTTAGGGCAATTTGTTAGATTCCTGTGTATTTTTTTTCCAATTTAATTTTCTGTGAGCTGTTGCATCTGTTTCTGTATATGAGTCATGTGTCACTTTAATGAAAGTGTACTGTCATCAAAGACTCATGACATTTTAATGACACTGTAACATTTACTTAATGACTTAATGACATGAGAGAACACACTTCATTCTCACAGGATCTTCTTTGATCTGTAATTGGAAAAACTATTCATTTTATTCAAGAATTGTATCCAGTTAAAGACATTTAAGATGTCACTGACACATCAGAGCAATGTGTCAGTATACATAAAAATATATACCTTACTGATACCAATACCAGTACTAGTGGCATCTTTATATGAGAGAAATGTAATTCTTCAGGGCTGCAATTACAACAAACTATATAAATGATAAAACTCAACAAATATGATATGGGTGCTTCCAGGAAACTGGTCCTAATAACAGGACATGGGGCTAAAAATTCAAACCAGATGTAGACTAATGTTATGAAGCAAGTTTGGAAGCACTTTGGGTCTATTTTAAAAATAAATATTTACTGAGATAAAAAAAAAAAAAAATTTCAGATAAAACACATTTTATATTATTTTTTATACAAGAATTTGCATGTAACACAGTAAATCTTTTTATTCTCTCACAGGTACATTTTGAGAATCGAACCAGTTATGCAAAGCAGAGTGTTTCACAAAAATGATCGCTGTTGCAAAGTCACTCGCGTTTTATATGCGTGTAAATGGACAAGTTCCACATGTAACGTGAGTGGATAGGATGGATTACATATGAAATATGGAATGAGACTAAGATTCATGAGAAACCACGTCTAGATTAGAAAAAAACACTACGATTATCAAATTTAACAGTGTCTTTATTTATAGTGGTATATAAGACTATTTTAAGCCATTTTTTCCAAAATAAAATGCACTGACAGCTAGGTAGCTTTTCCTGTTCCAATTCTGGTCCTATTTTTAGTTATTTTTTATTAATTTTGGGATGGCTAAGAGCACAAGTGTAGTTTGTTTTGCATTTTTTTGAGGTTATCATTTGGTACACCCTGCAGGAAATATGTCTAAATGTCTCTTTTATTAATGGGTCTATAAAGCTGGCACGATACCAAAATGACCCCAGTTTCATCTCAGCTCAATTTATAGAACTTCTTTTCTGTCAGTGTCCTAAACCGTCCTAGAATTTTAATTGCTCTGACAGAAAATGAGTCACAACATAATTTTGTATTTCTGTTTTTTATGACCACATATAAACTGCACACATTAAAGGTCACATATCAGCCACAGAATGAGCCTGATTAAGTGTGTTATAACCCTCTTTCCTGTTTCATGGAAACAGTGTTTAAAAAAAGAAATAAAGAAAGGATTATATCTAAACAGGATGCAACAGCTGTTTCAAAACTAATTTCCCTAGAGTCATTTCCATATTCCACATTCAGATATGTACATCCCAGCAGTCCCAGTTACCAAACACATCAAGACAAATAAGTTTCAACCTTTCGATTCATCCATTATTTGACCTCAACAAAGTTTACTTAAGGTTGTTCATCACTATTCGAGGACTGGCAGGTACAGGCTAATTATAGCAAGTAAACTGGTTTTGTGAGATAGATTTTCCTTTTCGTTTTTCACTGTCGTACTGAAGAGACACAAGATAAGAGGTCGGCGACGCTAAAAGGTGAGTATTTGTGATTTTTTTTTTTTAGATCTTATCTTTGAATTTTTAGATAATTATTTCGTCATTGGATCTTCCCAGTGGCTCACACGGTTTTGGTTTTGTTTCAGTTTGACTCTAAGACATGTTACGCATGCAGTTGCCTTCAGTTACCAAAGACTGACAGCTGAGAAAAGTCACACAGGTTAAAATATCTCCCCTGACTTCACTGGTACAAATATGAGATGTCGACACTGGGTTTCACATGTGAATGACCTTGATAAAGCTTATGACAGCATGCAATGTGGATTAACTGTTTAACCCTTGTATGGTGTTTGGTTCTGTGGGACCTGTTTTCAGTTTTTATCAAAAGAAAAATGAAACAATAATTTTTTTCAACCTGAAATTCATTGGCTTTGGCTCATTTTCTGCGAGGAACATAAATCCAAACACATTTTTAATGAGTGTCCACCCATCCTACGCATTTATATTCCATACAGGGGGTTTGGTGAGTTTCAGTTGTGAAACATCTTGCTTCATTTGTAAATGTGTTTTTTTTCCACTCACTCCATTTGATTATTACTGGTTTTCTTTTTTTTTAAATTACATTTTACTAAAAAAAAAAAAAAAGTTGCACATTAATGCATAAATGTGACCTAACAAAAGTAAAGGGCAAATATGAACCATTTTTGCTGTTTATATGACTTGTAATTGGAATGATGACGTAAACATCTGATGAGTATTTGAACATAAAATTATTTGATTGTGTTGTTGTTGAAAACCCCAAAACTCTAGCGGGTCCAGCAGACCCATGAACACTGGCTGAGGAACACAAATACTAACACCACACAAGGGTTAAGTGTGTTTTAAGCTGCTTGAATGGCTTTGTATTATCCGATACTCATTGAAGAGGTTGGACATTTTTTTCAGCCTAAAGATAAAGATCAGAGCGATACGTGAATTTCAATGTTAAGTCAGTTCATCACAACCATCACATGCTTTCTATATAACAGGTGTGGTTTTAAAACAAGACAAGCAATAAAAACAATGTAAATACATTCTGATAATTGTGATTATAATAATATTTTAATGAAAATGAGGGAATAATTGTCATTTGGTAAAACCAGGAATAATTGAAGCAAATTTTACTAATTTAGTGAAAAAAAAAAAGAAAAAAGAACAATGCAACATAATATAATACAATGCATTTTTGTCAGATCACCTAAGTTCCGGCAGCAATAGAAGGTATGCTGAAAGGAAATTGGATTGTGTTATTGTACAAGTACAGTGATGGATTTCATAACAAGATGAAAATGCCTTAACTACTTTTGATATTTTACACGGTATATGCCCTCAGGTATACGTGCTGTATGGATAACCATTACACATCACCATGAATTATGGGTTATCGATATGCATGTTGACAGGTGAGTCAGTTTACAATGCAATACCTGTTCCATGAGATTCTAAAGTGCACAGATAGAGGCATGCCATAATGACATAGTGCAGCATACAGACGTAATGACATGAAAAAAGAGCTCTCTGAACTAGAATGGGCATACATATAATACTGTACAGCCTGTTATACAGAATGGATGCATCGTAAAACGCCTGCCTTTTTGTGTCATACAGCTGTCAGCCTACATCTCTTCAGAAACACAGCTTCTACAGATGCCCCTTCAACATATACAAACACTACGACAGAACTGGATGCCTTCACAGCGTCTACCGAAGCCTACAGAACCTCACCTACAGAAGCTCCGATTTCAAACACAAATGCCACTGATGCAATTTCGTCAACACCAACGACCACAGCTGTTCCAACAACACCAACGTCTGCCCCAACAACCGCTGCTGCCCAAGCAACAACTACAGCTTCACCAATAACCACTTCTTTTAACCAAACAACAACCACAGCCGCACTGATAGTTTCCCTCACCTCAAATACAGCCACAACCACACAAAGAACATCCAGACCCGCAACACCAGCAAACACACCGATGGTTTCAACAACCAGAGCTTCTCTAATTACAACTTCTGCCACAACGACAATTGCAACAACCAATGTTTCCAATAATACAACCACTCCAGCATTAACAACGACATCTCCAACACCTACCACAGCTGCAGCGGCTAACACACCTAGTGTCCCTACAACAACCACAGCTGCATCAACTACAGCCATACCTGCCCCATCAACAGCCACAGCTTCACCAGCAACAACTGTGACTGCACTAACAACTATAACCAAACCTATACCTGCAACCACAACAGCATCAACTACCACCACATTTGTACCAACAACCACAGCTTCAACAGGTCCAAACTGGGCCATGACTACAACCACACCTGCACCACCAATGACCAAGACTTTACCAGATACAACTTCTACTCCAACAACAAACAGAGTGAAAAAAACAACTACAGCTGTCCAAATTGCAACCACATCTGTTCCAACAAAAAACACAGTTTCATCATCTTCAAATTCTACGCACTCTTCAACCACATCAGCACCAACTACTGCCGCCCAAACTATAGCCACAGATGTGCCAACATCACCCACACCTGCAACAACTACATCTGCCAGAACAATCGCCACAGCTGTACCAATTACACCTTCTAGTCAGACTACAGCCACAACTGAAACAACAACTTCAGCCCAACGTATAACCACATCTGTCTCAACAACCAAAGTTACAACTACAATATCTACTCCGATATTAACCGGAGTTTCACCTACAACCACACCTTCACCATCAAACACCACACCAATTAGAATTTCTACCCCAACACTTATAATACCTGCCTCAACAATAATCACACCAACTTCTGCAACCACAGTTGCTTCAACTGCAACCAGCTTTGATTCAACAACCACACATTCAATGAATACAAATTTGGTTATGATTACAACCACACCAGCACCATCTACAACCACACCTTTGCCAAATACAACTACTGACCCAACAACAAACACAGAGGCAACCATTCCAACTTCTTCCCTGACATCCACCAATGCTGAACTAAGTATTGCTGCCCAAACTATAGCCACACCTGTCTCAACAACATCCTCACTTCCGACAAGTACAATGTATATCAGAACAATAACCACAGCTGTACTAACAACAGCTTCAGGCCAGATGACGACCAAAGCTGAAACAAAAAATGTTGTTGTCCAAAGTACCCCTATCGAAGAAAGAACCATGGCTGCACTAACTACAAATGTTCAAAATAACACAGCTTTAACCACTGCATCATCTGCCCCAACAACAACCACAGTTGCACCAACAATGACTGCTGCCAAAACTGCACTGACATCCTCTCCAACAACCACCAAAACTGTATCAACCACAAAATCTGCCACGACTGCACCGACAACCATAGCTTCACCAACTACACCTTCTGTTCCAGCAACAACAACCATGTTTACTTCAACAGCAATCACATTTGCACCAACAACTTCTGTTTCCAACACTGCAACCACACTTTCCCCCACAGCCACTGCATCAACTACAACCATATTTAAACCTTCAACGACTATAGCTACATCAAGTATGACGACTGCTGCACTGACTTCAACCACAACTACAGCACTGCCCACTACCACCTCTGATCTAACTAAAACCACAGATGTGCCAAATAACACCATAGCAGCCCAGACTTCAACCACAGATACACTAACAAGTGCAACATCAACCATCGCTGTTTCAAAAAAAACAGCTGCTCCAGCTATGACCACAGCTGTGTTACCAGAAACCACAGCCATACCAACTACAACCCAATCTGTCCCAGACCTTTCATCACCTAAATCTACAAGCAATCAACAAATTCAAAATAAAACAGGATCTGTGGGTGCCACATCATTTGGAAAAACTTTAAATACATCATCCACAACAGTCCCATCTACAAAGCCAATACAAAATCATACATATTCGACAAATTTGCAACAATCAACCCAAGTACAAGCCACAGACGTCATCACATCAGTGAAACATGAAGAACTTTCTGCAGCAACATTAGATACTGCAGCAACATTTCAAAAATTAAATGGAACTATAGTGTTCTTCCAACATAACCCCAAAATTGCTGTGCTAAGGCCCATTACCTTTGACCACCCAACTGTGTTCAAGACCACATTCACAGTTTCAAATGCCTCACATCCAGGGGAATGAGATGAGCCTCTAGAGAGCATCACAAATGGTAATTACAAATATTTGCATTCCCATTTGTTAGTCTATGTAGTTTGGATTCACTCATATTTAGAAGCCATTGCAGAAGCTTGGACAGGATGGTGTTTTTCACCATTTTCTTTCTTGTAATTAATCTCTTTTCTGTCATTTCAGCGAGCATCAATCTGACCGATTATCACATCAGCTTTCCTTCAGTGAAGCAGCGCACACCCTCATTCAAAGTGTGTGAAGTCACCGTTGATGAACTGCCTTACAGCTCTGAAAGAATTCAAATTCAAAAGACTGCATTCACAATAAGACACAAGTAATTTCTTCTGAAGCTCTATAAGTGGATGTACTGTACTGTACTGTATGTGAAGTATCAAAATTGCCCTATATGATCTGGGTCGACAAGTTCATAAGCTAGTCACATGTCTGTCCTGAGTCAACGAATTCATGGGTTTGACATGTTTGACATGCTCTATGGAATTGGAGGCTGGGGAGAATCATTAAAGGTGCCCTGACACACAAACTTACTTGTACTTGTATTTTTTTTAATATATATTAGGTCCATAGGTGTTTGTGTTATGTAGTGAATGTGAAAAGGAACTGCTACCTCCTCTGTCTGCTATTGCCACTGAAAAAAACAATAAGCTGAGAAATCAGGCCAGTTAGAAAAGCTAGTCAGTCTGACGTGTTGTTCCCTGAATTTATTACTATTCATGAGCTCCAGGTGAGACTGCACCCACAGAATTCATCTAGTTCAGTGACAGTTTATATATACTCTGATCTTTCATGAACATCTACATGATCAGTGAATTCAAAATAGGAAAATTCATGATTTAGACTGAAAAATGCAAAATGCTGAAGATATTATAACAAATGGTGATAAATCACTTGTGGCGGAGATAACACAAAGCTAATAACAAGAAATATGGTCTTCACTCTCTTCATTAACCCATAACAACCCAGTGCTACTTTTGTGTCAGTTCTCAAATAAAGTGTCATCTATATTTAACCAATCTTAAGTGATTTTTCACCATCGCTGTTATTTATCAAACTCCATGGGTTTTACTGGTGAATCAATGTTATAGAAGATGACAGTGTTTCCATGTTCACTATGGAGCCTCTGAACGCCCAACTGGATCATATCTGATGACCATGAAAAGACGATAAACTATATTTACACCAGTTATTTACATGGATTAATCGGATTAGTGGATCACCAGGTATTTAACAGTTTAGATCAGTAGATGCTTTTGGCCGGTGTTGGATGTTTGGGTCTTTATGGGTTAAAAAGTTAACTTGCTTTATTATTTACGTAGGGAAATTTGATCTCTGCATTTTACCAACACACACACACACACACACACACACACACACACACACACACACACACACACACACACACACACACACACACACAGGCAACAGTGAGATATAAAACAGTTCTGGAAACTGATTATACTCTCTGTAAGCTTCACTTAGCTGCTATAATTCTGCTGCTAAATCATAGTCCATTCTTAATATTGCATAAAATAAATGATTATGAATGTGCCATTTGATTTATATTTGAATGCAGTTTGTAACTGAACACATGTTGACGGTGTTAGACGAACTTTAAAGACGGGAGGATTTTGCTGCGTGTTTTTCGTTTGTCTGTGCCACATTTGTGAGAGGATTATCATTATGCAAAACCCACGACTTTCAGTGAATAAAGTGGACCAGTGTACTTAATTCAATTCTGTGCCGGCCTCGTAACATAAGGTAATAAAAAATAACGATAAAGCCAGAATTCATATTTTTTGTGTATATTTATACTACAATCACCTTATGTAATTTAAACAGTATGTATTTGTATCCAGTCATTTACTAGCTTCCTCTTTTTGTACATAAGAAAACCGGTTAGTTGACTTATTGGGATTATGATGGGATGGGCAGCTGACAATGACTCAGTAAATACCTACTTCTTTATTCTTTACTCTGCTTTCAAAACCATTCAATTCATCACCTCCTTTCATTTCACATATACTATAAGCCCTGGACAAAGATTTATAAATAAAGTACATCTGAAAAACATTCTTACTATTGACTTTTGGTCGACTTAAGTACACACTTGTGCTTAAATCAAACAGTGATTACACGTGTTTCATTATTTGTTTTGTGTCAGTCACAAGGGTGAAGGTACGATGATTTATTTTGTTTGCGTAAACAATCTATTCTTGCCCTAAGTGGTGGATTTTCAGGAAACTGTTATGTAAAGCGTCATCAGCTGCTCCTTTTCATCCGTCAAATTATCTAACATCTGCTGAGGGCAAGAGTTCACACCTCGTTTCACAATATCATTAAACCATAATCAAAACACTAACACATGCCCCTCACATGTATTGTAGTTTATATTGTCATCGATCCGGCTGATGTCAGCATATCAAATGCGTCTACGTATGTGCAAAGTTTGAAGTAAATTGAAACAAAATTGATGTCTTTAGTAGACGTGAAATTTCGCCCATTATAAGTAAATCAATCACTCAATCACTCAATCAATCAATCAATCAATCTATCTATCTATCTATCTATCTATCTATCTATCTATCTATCTATCTATCTATCTAT
>JAPTYQ010000011.1:16063223-16078228 GCA_029814465.1 Ostorhinchus cyanosoma
ATACACAAAGTATACACACACAAATAATCCCACTACATACTGCTACCTTTGGGAGACGGACCAAACTGATCTTATGGGCAAATCCAAATATTGGAAAGAATACACTTTCACAACCACAACCAGCACTTAAGGTAAGGCAAGTTTACAACTCAACTACACCTCCATGACAGATTTAAGCCTCTGAGTCAGACACATGTAGTAGCCTATTATCCACAGTGTCCACAGGTTGGACAACCACAACTATGGTTTATCTTGGTACTTGGACATGTTTTGAGTCATTGTTAAATCGCTGCATTAGTGTGGACAGTGTTCAGCATTTTCTGTAGTTTCATCACTACATATAAATATCTAATATTGTCTTTTTTACACTTCAATATTTATTCAGCAGTTGTAACTACTTTTCAGTTGATTACAACAGAGCTTCTATAGTGCAATATATTTTTTGGTATATTAAACCGGTGGTTTCCAACCCTTTTGTATTCATCCATCTCAAAGGAGTGTGAAGTTGGCTCACGTTTATCAAAAAGTGAATTTTACTCTGTTATGGTTTCCTTTGTGTGTAGAACATCATATACTCCAGATATTCACACAAGTGTTGATTTACAAATATTTTTAATCAAATTGATAATATATTGTCAAGTACCTATTTCACAGATAGCTGTTCTAACTATTTACTAGCGTGTTTATACATACATTTGTATGAATTGTATTTCCTGCTACTTTAATTATACCTGAATGGAGCAACTGTAACACACAATTATTCCCCTCTGGGATCAATAAAGTATTCTGACACTGATACCAGTGAATACATTTACATAAATGGCATGCAAACAGAATATTTTGAATTAGGTCTTTTTCGGAATGGAGCACCTTACCAATGGACATGTGGCATATGTTGATGTTATTCTGGTTTTATTAGGCTTCTTTGGACAAACGCACAATTTCGAAATGACAATAGTTGGAATTTGCGACAGTTGTTTGCGACAATAGTATACAGTTTACGATTGCTTATCACCACACCTGTCACCACTGACACCTACAGGCCTGACCACAAACCACAAATAAGTTTTTTTTTAATTCATAAACATAATTAGAAAGCTTTGGTTCTCCATAACTTCACTAATTTGGATAGTTTATGAATCTGGAACAGTTCAAATCGTAGTGAGCAAAACACGCCATAAAAATCTGCTTTTCCTACCTTCAGAGGCATCGTGTTCAGGATCATTCATCTTCCTTTCGTCCATAAAGATCCCACAGTTTAGAAAAATCAAACAATTCTTCCATAAAAGTAGTCCACAATTATTCCATGCAGGGATCCCCACTGTCTACGTTACAATTGTCACTATTTGCAAACTCCATTGGTAAAATAATATTCATGACCACATGGAACGCGGTCTTATTTTTAAAAAAAATGTGCATCACCTAATTTTCTTCAAAATGGCGGCTCCCTCGTGTTATTTGGTTTAATGAACGATAGCAGGTGCCCCTGTTTGAAGAACCAATGAACTTTCAGTGTCTGTCCGTTCCTCATAATAGAACACGGTCTTATTCGCTAAATAAGATGTCAATCATTCAGGATTTCAGCCAATCATGTTTGCTTTAGTGTGTTTTTGGTTCAAAGGCGCCAAAGATCACCTGTGGAAGCACTATGGACAGATGTGTCACTCTGTGGTGCCAAGTCCTGTCTCTTTACACGTCTGAGGTGGGATGAATCACATAAAAATTCTATTTTTGTTTGCTTTATGCTTTTGAATTGAATTTTTTTTTTTTTTTTTTTTTTACTATTTCTAGCCATCTTATATAGCTGTTCTATGGATGTATTGTTTAACTTTTTACAGCTTTTATATCGTGATACATAGTAAAGTAGTGTACTCTATATTTTGATAATAGTAAAACCTCTGTGTCCAACAACATTTGGTCCAGAGGTCTGAAATTTACAACAGATACAGATGACAGGATGAAGAAGATATGTGGTGTGTCTTACAAATCTGACATAAAGTATAGTTACTTTTATTGAAATTTGGTATATTTAAGTCATGCTTGAATTGATGTAATGTAGGTTCTGTTTTAGCCACATGTCAAACAAATACTGTTATAGACAAAAATAGGAACACTAACAGCAATGGACAAAAGGGGCAGAGCTATGGGAGCCCGAGGAGTCAAAGGTGACTGACTCAATGACAGAGTAAACTTCCTCAATCTGTGTATTTAAGAAAGAAAAAAAAGGAATATGAAAGTTTTGTTAGCAGAATGTAATAATCAGTATTAATGGAAAGGAAAATGTAAAGATGGACCACTGAATTACTTATTAGTCGTTCAAAATAAAATAATAAAGCAGCAATGACTCCTGGAAAAAAAAAAATATTGACTTTGTATTTTTCGCGTTCAATATGAGTCTTTTTGGAGCAGCATCTAGCGACTGGATTACAACTATATCTTCTTTGAATAATGCATTTGTGTTTTTAGTTGGGGTAAGAGTTTCACAGCTTTATTTTTTTTTTTAAAAAATGTTGTTCACTACAAAGACCATCCCATAAAAACAATGATAAAAATATATCTGAAAAAAAAACTGTTGTGTTATTTTATTGCCACTTAATACTATTATTTAAAGTTAAAAAAAAAAAAAATCATAATTTGACTTTTACTTTCCTGTGTCTGAGGAGGTTAAAATAGTCTCCCATTGGCTTTCCTTTGGAGCTGAGGTCCTTTCCCTTTGTCCAGGACACATTAATGCCAGGTCTGATCACCGGACTTGTTGACACTGTCCTTGAATAAAACGATGGAATTTGTAAAGTCTAGTGGCTCCCAGA
The DNA here is from genome assembly GCA_029814465.1 of Ostorhinchus cyanosoma. Lineage (NCBI taxonomy): Eukaryota > Metazoa > Chordata > Actinopteri > Kurtiformes > Apogonidae > Ostorhinchus > Ostorhinchus cyanosoma. Next base: position 16,066,034 of record JAPTYQ010000011.1, read on the forward strand.
GCACAGGATGTAAATGATGCATCCTCTGTTCGTCCTTCCAGCAGGTACAGATCACCGTGGAAACAGCAGGAGAGCTTTCAAGCCGACAGTTGGCGTTGGCAGTTTATAGTTGCATCCGGGGACAGGCACAGATGCACCAGCTCTTCAGCCCGTGACCTTCGACCCCCTTTTAACCTAAGCCATATCTCAAGAGGCTTTGAGGCAGCAGTGGAAAAGTCAAGACAAATGTTGGTACACGGCCACATTACTGACGCTCAAATGGACAAACAGCGGACGCTCATTAAGAGGTAGAGCAAAATGAAGCTGTTTTCTATTTTTCGTGTTTTATGGGTCCAATATTGAGAAAAAGACAATAATTTAGACCAGGGGTGACAAACATGGGGTCCGTGGGCCAAAAGTGGCCCTCTAAAGAGTCCAGTTGGGCCCGTGAAATGAATTTGTGAAATGCAAAAATTAAACTGAAGATATTAACAATCAAATATGTCGAAATCAATTTTAGTTCAGGTTCCACATACAGACCAATACGATGTGAAGTAGATCAGACCAATAAACTACTATCAAAATAACCTATAAAAAATGACAACTAAATGTTTTCTCTTTGTTTTAGTGCAAGAAAGTAAAAACAGGTGAACAAACTATCCTTTCACAAAAAATGTGAATAACCTGAACAAATATGAACAAACTGGAATGTCTTAAGAGAAATAAGTTCAATTTCAACAATATTCAGCCTGTTTTGTGTATTTGTAGAGCCACTGTGATCTGTAAGCTGTAAATGATAAATGAAGGCATAATATTGTTAAAATTGTGCTTATGCTACTTAAGTAGTTTCAGGTTCTTCATGTTATTCACATTTTTTAAGGGATCATTTGTAGATATGAACCTTTTCATATTGTAATTGTACTTATTTCACTCTAAAACATTAAGAAAGTTTGCAGTTGTCATTCTTTATTAAGCTACTATGGTATTATTTTCCATCCATGAATATATTTAAGTTTAATGAACACACTACATATAATGAATAAAGCTTGAACAAGTGAAAAGTTCTGCAAAGTATTGGGTCCATCTGTGAGTAACCGAGCCAAAAAAAAAAAAGTGATGTTTTTAATCTTGGGAGCCAGACAGAGGCAACTCCATCCAAACCCACCAAAGAGCAGATGGACACTTGTCCTCTGCAATAGAGCGGCGAAAAACTCTCAGCTGTGTATCCTCAGGCTTAGTGGTGTGACTTATCTTCACTCAAACATGGTTTAGCACTTAAATCTAAACCCTCTCTGTTTGCACTGGAGAGGGTTTAGAAAAGGTTCAGAAAAAGCACCGGCCTCAATCTATCGCTGTCACAGGGTGAAGACGCTGCTATAACATCAGATTTAAGGCACTTGCTAGAATGGAAAGCTTGGAGGGTTTGTTTTTGCTACTTTCGATAAGAACTAACTACAAAAAACATACTTTTAAGTAAGTGGCGGCTGGTGGACGTGTATTTCATAAAGTTTTTTAGTGTATAATGAACGACGAAGTGCAGTTGGATGCAAGAGTTTATTTTTCACTGTACTACGAACTGTATGTGAATGTGAGAGCGAATGAATAATGGATCAATAATGTAAAGCCCTTTGGGTGCCTTGAAAAGTGCTATAGAAATATATTATTATTATTATTATTATTATTATTACGTGACAAAATATGTATTTCAGTTCATTGAAAATGGATCAAACTGGTTCTATGTTCAAACTCTGACCAGCAGGGGTCAGTCTAGTTCCAGAACACACTTGAGCCACAAAACAGCTAACGAATCAACCCTATGTTTCCACAGACACTGAATTAAACATAAAGCTCACTGTTTTTCTACACATCTGTATTATGGAATCATCAAGTTTTCTTCAAACTAAAACTCAGACGCTGATTTTAACAGTCGCTCAAAGTAACACTGTGTCTTATAATCTTCACGTGCTGCATCATCAGCTGATAGTTTACATTATACCTCTGTTAGCTTAGCACCGTTAGCTTAGCTCTGTTTTTAGACTGAAAACAGCCACAGTAAAAATGCGAATTACCTCTGTTTTCTGTACGGTTTGTGTTGTCAGTAGCTGAACTAAAGATCTGTTTGGAATCGAACAAACATGGTCAGAACTATTACAGTTTAGTCTGAGCTGTGGATCAACAACTGAACTATTAGGGTCCAAATACACAAATAAATGAACCAAAGACTAATAAACATGAATGAATGATGAATCTGTTATCGGCTAACCCCTTGTTCTGTGTTACATTGAAACTATCCCGACTACAAAACAAATGGTACTAAGATTACATTTTTAACATCATAGCTACTAACCTTCACATTGTACTGATGCTATGACATGCTTTCTTGTACTATTTAGTTTGGATAATGTAGTGTCAGTTACAGTTTGTCCAGATCGTCCCACTTACTGTACTCTACACTGCTCACATAGACGCAGACATTAGCTGACATTTCAGGCAGTCAACAGCGATCTTCATTTCTGAGTCTGGCCTTTCCAAAGCTTGACATTTTCTGCCGCACATGACTGGTTGAAGCACAGGAAGTAGTCCAGCCTGAGTCGCTTTCAATTAAGGACGCCACCCTTAACGCCTTCCCTTGGGGCTCGAAGACGCACAGAGTCTTCAAAGCTTCATACAAAGGACAAAAACTCAGTAAATCCTGGCATTTCTGCTTGTATGGGAACAGAACAACGTCACTACCTGAATTTCATGAATGTGGTGTTTGGTTTTAATTAAATCCAGATGATGTAGTCTGTGTTGTATGATTCATCCCAAGCCTAATCAACCAATAATCGACTGAATGTATGCCTTGTGTCTATCAGGCTTCTGGAATAAATTTGATATAATGCAGTATTTAAGAAAAAAGGGGCTGAAGAAAAGTAATAAGCTGCTTTTCTCACGTCTCATTGTAAAACCCTGTAAAGTTTGGAGCTCAGTTTTCCACACATCTCTAAATTTATCAGTACTTCTGTTCTTCTGCAGTACTCTAAGTCTCTTCTGGATCCACTCAGAGGTAAATGCTGCCACATATCATTGCCCTTGGAAGTTGTTTCTGAATAAGCATGTGTCTAAAGGAACAGCGAGGCCTTCAGGGGATGATGCTCATCAATGTGAGAATAACAGACTGGATCGCAAATGAAATGAACTTGGTAACTGCAATTTCACTGAACAGGAACATGTAAATGTGAATAATCCGCTGTTGGAGATAAGACACAGGGATGAAATGTGAGTCTAAATGATGGCTACGACCTCTATTTAACCCATAAAGACCCAAACATCCACCTTTAAACTAAACCACCTACTGATCTAAACTCTTTAATACCTGTTGATCCAATAATCCTATCAGTCCGTGTCAGTAATTGGTGTAAAATACAGTTATTCATCTTTTCATGGTCATCAGATATGACCCATGTGGACGTTAAGAGGCTCCATAGTTACCATGGAAACACCGTCATCTTCTACATCATTGATTCACCAGTAAAAACCCATGGAGTTGGATCAATGACAGTGGGTGGAGACACTGGGTTTATGTTCAGTTAATGAGAGATTGGACTGAAAAAGTAACTTTTTCTTCAGTTTTCTCTGTTTCTCATAGAATAACCTTTGAATTTACTCCGCGCTTTAATGAACAACACAATTAAATATTGCAAAACACCTGATTTTTACTGAGGAAATGCTAAATACACAGGATAATATTACAATAAACAGTGATAAATCACTTAAAAGGTGAGTATAGAGGAAAAATTAATTTGCAAACTGGCATAAAAGTAGCGCTGGGTCTTTATGGGTTAACTAATAATTAACTAGAAGCAACATGTTTTTAGTAAGTGGTACTTGGAAATGAAAAAATTGAGTGTGTTTTTGTACTTAAATATAATTTCTCTTGGACTATGTTTCATTTTCAGAGTTGGTCTGAGTTACTTAAATTCATTGTTATGGTCATAAAGCACAGATTTCTACAAACAGGATCCAATTAGTTAAAACCACAAAACAACCAGCTCTCAAAGTATTGAAAACAAACATCATGTAAACACATTATTGTAGTTTATATACTGAAACTTTAACTTCATCATGGCTTTAATTAACCCCCATGGAATCTAAGGGCATTTCATATATATTTTTTTTACACTAAAAGAACTGTGGTGATGTACAAATGAATTTTTCCTCCACATTTAACCTTTTCTGACTTGTTATCCTCTGCAGTAAAAATCATGTATTTTCCTATATTTAATTTCAAATTGAACACGGATCCTCTACTTTCCACTGTTTGCTTCGAAGTCTTAAGCAATCGTTAAATCGCAAACTGTTTCTCACACAACTTCCACATTAAGTTTTCTCTAAATATCGATTCGACCTTTCCTATGTGAATGACAACCATTTATTCTAATACCATCCTCTGCATTTGCATTCCTCCGTGAAAATAATGTATTTTCCTGTATTTAATTCACTGATCACGTAGGTGTTCATTATACCTCAGAATAAATTCAAAGGTTATTATATTGAAGCAGAAAAAAATAGCAAAAACTGACTCTTCAACCAACTATATCATTAACTGAACATAAAACGAGTGTCTCCATTCACTGTCACTGATCAAAACACATGAGTTTTACTGGTGAATCGATGTTGTAGAAGATGATGGTGTTTCCATGGTAACTATGGAGCCTCTGAACATCCAAATGGGTCATATCTGACGACCATGAAAAGATGAATAACTGTATTTTACACTAATTATTTACATGGATTGATAGGATTAGTGGATCAACAGGTATTAACCCTTTAAACCCTGAGCCTAAAATCATCTACCTGGACTTTTTTTCATATTTTGACAATAAAAAGGTTAGAAACTATGTTCTGAGTGAGTCCATCTGCCCATTTTTCCAGAGCACTTTCTTTTCCCAGATCTTTCAAAATCTCGCAATCATTAACAATTTACTACATGTTATAATTCTGCTAAAACAGCTTCTTCTCCAGCTTCTAGTACAGGCATGAGTGAATTTACAGTAATGACCCAATAAAACCTAAAAACCACAATGTCTGAGGTTTCAGAAGCCATTGGATTTTTTCCAATTGTGCAAACAGTGAAAGAGTTACAGGCATCCAAACTACATATGCACAGGGTGCGTCAACGATGACACGTCAGGTTTTAAAGAGTCAAATATTTTCAGTCAGTAGATGCTTTTGGTCTCGAACACTTATTTCGTTTTTTGAGTCTTACCATGCTTGTATATTACAAAACATTGACTTGATCCTGTTTTGAAATACAGCAGCTAAGACTGTAATATTGTAGTGTTGTCTGACCCATAGGGGGTACTTAAGATAATGAATGACTCACTTATTTTGCATGAACACTGTAAACCCCGGCAGGAATGAGGATAAATATAAATAAATAAATACCACCTTTGTTTCATCTTCGGGCCTCATAACCATGATTCCAGAGCCCATAATGGCTCTTCATATGATTACTCATAATTATGATTCATGGGAGGTCTCGATGGCCCTAATCATAAATTTATTCACCTCCTGGAATCAATTAACAGACATTTAAGCCCAATATACACATACTGGCAAATTTCCAGTGATATAACAGAGATGAAACTCTAATTCAGCCTACGTCCGCCGCTGCTGAGGGTGATGTTACTAATGCAGGCGCCAGGCAAATGACTTCAAGATCTATTAACCTTCACTTTCTGAGTGTTTTATTGTTATCGCAGTGAGCTATTGTTGTAAGGGGAATTCAATTTGAGGAGCGACTCTGTTGCCTTTCAGGAATGATGATGGCGAGCATGTCCGCCTGCTCATGAGCCTTTTTTTTTTTCCCTTCCTCTGTTCACTCAAGTGATTCGAGCGAGCGCCTTACTGCCGGCGAGCAGATAGAGCTGTGGAGATAGAGGGACAGCAGTGATTCATTATTTCATTTTCACATAGTGTCAGATATTATTTACACAGATGGTTCAGATGATCCACTAAGGTATGGCGTCGCTGAGCTGCTAACAGCTCACTGAACTGTGAAGTGATGCTACGAAGCAGTCAGCCTTGTTCGCTTTGCCCTCTGAGTAATGTCCAACCCCCACCCACCACCGAATCCTCAATTATTTTATGGAAATCGTCTTGATCCTTCGACAAAAAAACTTAAAACTTCTTACATTTCTTTACTCAGAAGCCATTAAAAAGAGAAGAATATAAAATCATTTGACGCTTTTAAGAATTAATTCCACTAAAGTATGTTGCCAGAAGATTACAAAAGTGCTAACCCATGTGTAAGTGGTGTTTGACGCCCCAATGGGATTCAGTTGGAATAAATAAGAATGTTATTTAGCCGTTTAATGGATCAACTATGGAATACCGTCCTCATGTGCCAGCCTGGTTTTGGAGATACAGTTTGAGTCCTAAACTGCTGACGAAACCCATCCTCTGAAGCGCGTTTCAAGCCAGAACCAGCAGCTCATTGTAACAGAAGGGAACATTAATATGCATTTGGATGTGTTATCTGCTGGGATGCTGAAGGCTTACAGTCAAAGGGGTTTTGCACAGTCTTCATCTTCTACAATCTGACATAGGATTGCCTGTAAAATCTCTACTTGCATCAGTCTGTGGGGGAAAAGAACCACTGAAGTGAAGTCTTTCAAAGGAGACCAATAAACCACAGATTATCCAAATGATGAAACCTAAAAATATATCTGTTGAAAAGCATCTCCATAATCTCCGGCACCTGTTGCTGATGCTGAACTCAGTAATCCAATGAGCCAACACAAACCTATCTGGTCACCCAGCGAACTTCATTCCCACCCTCTCCATTTCCCTGCTTTTGGTCACATGTAGATAATCTGAGGGATGATGCTATGGAATTCCTGATTTTTCAGAATCCCATTTCATGCTTCGTGGATTGAAAGCATTAACTCGTCTGATACCGAGGCCGTCGGGGTCTGCCCGTCTGGGGTCATGGGGAACGCCACGTGACGCTGGAGTAGGACTAATCTCCAAGACCTAAGTCAAAAGGCTCAGAGGTGAATCCTATGGGTCTGTTTTATTCATTGCACATCAAATATGGAGGCATCATTCATCATTCAGTCCTGTCTGTCAGGGTGACACTGGCACATATGATGGATTAGAACAAAAAGGCGATGACTCACACACATCATTACAATTCCTTTAGTTAAACTAAGAATCCCAGCTTTCTACCGGGTTAAAAATTATTAGAAAAATTTGTTTGAAGAACTAATTTAAACTGTGTTCATCAAGTGCAAGTTTGGTGTTTTTTCGGAGTCAGATAAGAGGTTAAGGAGGTGGAGCTGGGACACAGGAATCAAACCACCATATCAACACTAATGTAGATCTACTTTACTGGAAAAATCACCAGAGTCAAAGCATAATTGAGGGACTTTTTGAGTTACTTTAGATATAGTTGACATTTTTGCTCTTTTTAGGCCTAAAATCAACAGAACCATAACACCACATGGTATTTTTACAGAAAGATTAATCTAAATCTCTAAAATTGGAATTAAAAGTTATTTATAAAAACATTGTAGTAACACTGTTGACATAACAGTGTGATAAATACTCACTTGACTCACACAGTACTCTATATTAAATAAAGAACATATCTTGGAGTCTTGCCAGTCTTTTCTTCAGGAGGAAATGACATTATGTGGAGGTGGTCATGTGATCTGGACTTAATACACTTCCTTCAGAGGTGTTTTTGTAATGGGTAACTTAGATGAAAGGAATTTCTTGGACACAGATACAATTTGTTATTTTCCATATAAATTTGATATATTGCCAAAAAAGAAATATCTGTCATGACTGTCTCAACTTAATAAAAACAACCCAATCAAAACTATTTTTGAACAAGCTCATTTTATTATTGTTTAGCTAATTAGAAGGTTGTTATTACACAGGAGTTGGTCCCTGAGCATCTTCATTGGCAGCTCACTGCTCCTAATGTGCTTTATGCTAATTGCTAATGCTAGGTTCTCTGAGTAAAATGCAGACTGAATTTGCCTACAAAGATAATACAGTTAGTTGACCTTTAAGCTTTTTGTGTCAAAGCTAATATTTCAACATAAATTTTGAATTAGAGGTGACTGTGCTGTAAGTTTTACATTTTATCTGACGATATTCACAGGAGGTCAGATCTTATTTGTGTGTCTCTGTATGGTTTAGTTTATACGTTTAAGGTGGAAAAAATGGCAGTAGAGTCACTACACCACACAGAACACTCAACAAATGTAAGATTTTCTTTGCAGAGAAGCAAAACATTGTTGCCTCACTGGGATTATTATAGGGTGAAATGGCTTGGTTTAGGTCTCAATAATAAGTGAAGTTGTGTGTAGAGTAGAATTTAGTTGAAGTCACAGTCAGTCTGTATATTCAGTGAGCTCTTTTTATCATCAAAACACATGATTTCAGAAGGTCATTGCAACAAAGCTGAGTCTGTACATGATAAATATCATTTTTAAAGTAAAAGAAAATGTCTCTTCAATCATCTATTCACTGAGTACGGTAAAACTGAAAGATCTTTAAAAGAAAAAATAATCTTTTATGGCCCAAGTCAGGGATTTTTGTTCAAGGACACTTCACTAAATTATATGAAAGCAAAAACTATAGAAACACCAAAGTCTGAGGGTCAGTGTGGATGTCGTCTGTAATTAGAAAAATATGACACAGACCAAGTTAGCTGAAAAATAAATTAAGCAGGTATTAAAATGTGTTGTTCCAAAACACTGAGGCCTGAGGGGTCCCAGAGGCTCCTTAATTTACAGCGTTATTCATACACATGAGTCACACTTCTGTGAAAAGGACAATTTGTATCTGTATGATTGAATTAGAAAAGACATGCATAATGGAGAGGGCATCATGGCTGGCTTAATCTCCTGCATATCAATCACAAAAAAGGTTTAAAAAAAACAACAACAAAAAAACTCATAAATGTATCAAAGCTCAACCAGGTCGAATGGCTCTCCTCCAAAACAAAGGCAGAAAAATAAAGAGTATAAACAGTGATCAGCCATTGTATCCCCAAATGAGGAGCCTTAATGACATTTAATTCAGCCGTTAGAGGACAGTGGTTGGATTTATCATAAGAAAGCAGATCAGTGTCACACTCAGAACTGAGGTTGTATTCACTGTCCTCTGCATGTTCATATGTAAACATATTAACCCCAGGTTAAATAAATACTGGCACATTTGAGAATCTGATTATGTTAATCTCACCGTCTAAACAAACACATTATACATGTACAGCTGAGCTCTGACATTTACATATCATCTAAATGTAGTCGAACTCGCTTCAGTTCAACTGGAATTCCCTGTCAGTTCAGATAAATAATACTTCATTTTGATGACATGAATCACAGTCGAGATTAGTTTTAATTTCCACTCTTCTTTATTCTATTGTAATTAAATTTAGACTTGTGTTTTAAAAGTAATTGCGAATTTTTCTGCAATAATAAAACCAATATTGATTTGAAGGAGAATCAAAATACTTTGTATGAAGCAAAAGTCATAAAAGCACAAATGCTAATTATATGTGCTGCTGTGAACTGGTTTGTAGTGAATAAAGTAGGCTGTTACATCACCAGCAGGGGGAGCTACAGTGCCAACACAACACACATGGCTCTAAAAAGCAGCAAGAAAAAGTTATTTTTTGTTATTTTCCATTTAAAATGGTTGTCATTTAGTCTCATCATCACAACCTGTTGTACCTGACATGTTTTCACAATTTATTGGTATATCTGGAACACATACTAAACAGCTAATCAATCAGCTGATCGATCACGTGAAATCAATGTTCGCTACATCAGAATTTATTCAAGAAGTTTTTTCCATTTCTTCTATATGCATTTATTTTTTTCTCAAAAGGCATAAAAAACACATCAGGCAAGCCAAAACACTTTAAAATTTGGAATGTTTTTGCCAATTTGGTCACATCCAGAAACATTTTTCAGTGTAAAGTTTTTAGAAAACTTTTAGAAATGCACCAACTGAAAATTGATATCAAATCAGTGTTATTGTTTGGGTTACAGTGAAGATAAGTGAATAAATAAATAAAGGCTAACATTGCTTTCTTATCTCCGTATGGAAATTCAGTGTCTGGATTTATCTTAATACATTCACATACAGTACCAAGCATTAGCATTAGCACACTTTAGGAGCAGTGAAATGCCATTGACGGTGCTCAGGAACCACCTCTAGATCTGCATCAGCACCGTGGTCCAGGGAACTGACAGGAGCATTAACATGAACCTGTTTTTGAAGGTGAGGGAAACTGGAGCAATTGGAGGAAAAACCCTCATGGTGTGGAGGTAAACTTTCTTGCTGTGAGGTCTAACTGCCAACCATTATGTCTCCATGTCACCCATGAATGAATATAATAGTGAAGAAGACTACTGTATTTGTCCCGAAATATCTATAAATGTGAATAATTTTGCAAATAATAAGGAAAAATTACCAAATTCAGGAGCTGTAGCTTCTGAGATGATCTTCTTAACAACCTATAAACTAGGCTTATGCCGTTGGAAGGGGTATATCCCCGAACGCCCCCAATCCTTAACCAGACAGCTATGACATCACGACATGAGGCGTCCCCAGGTCATGACCTTTCATTTGCACTTGATTTGAAGTCAATCGGACAAATAGTTCCAGCGATATGAACAAAAGAGTGTTTAGTCATTTTAAACTTTTGACCATCCCCTTGTGGGTAATCTAGAAATGGTAAAACGTCCAGAATCGAATCAGTTCTTCCTCTCCATGATATTCATTGAAGTGGAAAACATGGAATTTCTAAACCCAATATCTTTTAAGTTATCATGTGAACATGAAGTATATCCTGCAGTGGCTGAGCCAGCGACAGCGGTCGAACCAAAAACATAATATCCCTGAAACTCTGTGAGGGGATATAATAAATATACAAGTGTGTGTAAATGTCGACTGTGGATAGTGTTTGCTGGACTAAAGAACCATCCAGCGTTGATTAATAAAGTTGAGTAGTCTTTATTTTCTTTACTAATGAGAGTCAAGTTTATTATGTCCTTCAAATTAAGAAGACAAAAGCAGCCCAAATAGCTCTGCTGCTGGTTTGTTCAAGGCTGAGACGAAACACACAACAGTCGAATGGTGTTTATTCCACTTTACTGTGATCGTCAGTGCTGAACCTGAGCTGCATCTCCAGGATCTGCTGCTCCCCGACAACTACTTATTATCTATTCTTACCGCACAACACAAAGCTCTTGTCCTTTTACCACATCCTCCATGTGCCTGCAGTGCCTTCACCATCATCCCTGAAGCTCTTCATTCATTTCATCTGTAAATCGTCCACATGGCGTGACTTTAACATCAGGATCACCACAAAAGCACAGAGCGTCACACCTCCAGACAGACGTTAGGCTGATCAGGTCAGACCTTATCAAAACATTGATCTTTAATTATCTGTCCCCGGGCCCCATTTAGTACCCATCCCATCCCTCAACAGGAGGTGTACACCAAAGTTGGCAGACCAGGTTTCATGCTTCTTTGTAGACCTGGCCTCAACACAGACACGTGTACATATTGATGCTGTTGCCATGACAACACAGCAAGGTTCAACCATTAAACCGGATCAAATTTGCACCAAATTTTGCATTCTGAATAACATAGATGTGTCAGCCTGAACCCATCTATACATCAATATGGAGCCCGTTGCCATAGAAACCGTATAATTTAAATGCTTTGCCACATAACAGGAAGTTATGTACTAGAACCCACACATACTTTATCGGATCGCCCCTAAATTTTTCAGCGTACATATCAGAGACTTAGTCTGAACACATGTACTTGTACATATTTTCCTCCCAGCATGCCTTGGGGCTGAGGGCCCAATTAACGCTGCTTACAGCTTTAATTGCAGAGAAGAATATGCAATTATGTAAAGTGTAACGGCCACTTTCATTTTTTTGCTTGTGAGTCGCTTCAGATCTGTTTAACCCTTTCATGCATGAATTATGAGAACCTTAATCGAGATTGTTTTCCTGAGTGTTTTATTCCTCTTTAGCATGAAAAAAATAATACGAATTCACATATTTTTTTAATCAGCCTATTTTTCAAGGTGTTGCAAAATTGTCCACTCAGTTGGACACCATACGTGTAATTTTTGAAGCAAATAAACATGTATTTACTGATATACTGTGTGAAAACTGTGACATATATATA
>JAPTYQ010000011.1:16257691-16275181 GCA_029814465.1 Ostorhinchus cyanosoma
TGATGACCATGAAAAGATGACAAACTGTATTTTACACCAATTATTTACATGTATTAATAGAATTAGTGGATCAACAGTTTAGATCAGTAGATGCTTTGTGGATGTTTGGATTTTTAAGGGTTAATCATTATGCTCAAACTAAACATGTAACTAATGAGCCTGCAGATGCTCAAACTATGTCCTCATGAGCAGGGTCATTTATTTACTCGGCGTTGTTCAGCAAATTGAAAGATTTATTGCTTACTATCAATCTGACTTACCTTGTAATTACATAAGGGGCGAAGCAGATGATGAATGAGCCGATGAAGATGCTGATCTTTTTTGTGGCTCTCTGTTTTCTCCTCTTTTGCTCAGCTAAGCATCTTTGTTTCACACTGAAAGCAGTAAAGGGGTTTAGTTTTTTTGTTTTGTTTATGAAATATTAGCTGTATAGTTGCATTTAGTTTTGATAAAGCATGTGCATAAATAAATGAGGGAAGGTGAAGTGTACCTGGGGTGAATGTCGACCAGGAGGAAAAGAGTCTGCATGGTAATAATGTCAATCCTCTTGCAGTGAAATCTGGCCACTTTCAGCACCTTCAGGTAGGTGAAACACAAGATGAGAAGTGAGAGCATGAAACTAGTGGCGTGGAAAACCACGGTGAAGACTGTAAACTTAATCCTGTCGCTGCCCTCCTCGCTCGGCTGTAAGGTGCAGGACGCGTAAACGTTGCTGTAGTCGACCCAAGAGAAGAGCAGCGCCGTCAGGGAGAAGGTGAAGGAGTGGAGCCACGAGTAGCACACCATGATCATCGCGTCCTTGTAGCGCATTTTAGTGGAGTAGCTGAGGGGGAAGACCACCGCGATCCAACGGTCTATGCTGAGCGCAGCCATACTCAGCATGGTGTTGGCGGTCAGAAAAGTCTCCAGGAAGCTGACCGTGTGGCAGATGCAGTCCCCGAACGGCTGCTGGTTCCGGATGATCCCCACTAATGTGGCCGGCATGTTCAGAACAGTGATGAGAATGTTGCAGAAGGACAAGTTCATGGTGAAAACACCGGGTACCTGTCGGCGGATCTCGGTGCTGTGGACGAAACATAGCAGGACCAACAAGTTTGACAACAGAGAAACGACCGCGACCACGACGATGAACAACGCGAAAATAATATCAGCAAAGTCCATGTCTCTCACTCCGCAACGTGCGCTCCCGGGTTACCTGCGCCGGCGGTGGAAGATGATGATGATGATGATGATGAGGATGATGAGGATGATAATGATGAAGATGATGATGCTCGCCTCAGTTGGACCATGGTTCCCGTGGCTCGTGTCTCCAGTGGATGCAGAAGTGTGAGATTAAAAAGGTCCGCTCCAACTTCCACGAGCGCTGTCCAGAGTGCTGAACCTGCGATGCGCCGCCACCGTCCCGCTCCAAAACCACACCGACCTGCCCTCCCCCCCTCCCCACTCCACAACAACCTGGTACTGTGATGAGGACTGAGGAGGACCAGCAGGACGAGAGGAATCAACGCTCGGAAATCAGAGCCACGAGACGCATTTCCACTAGGTCTGCCCCCCCCACCCCACCTCCTCCTTCTCCTCCTCCTTATCCACGGGTCTGATCTGTGCGTAAACTTGCCCACAAATCAATCAACCCGCATTAAGTTATTCACAGTGGGTTCCTCGTGTTGTTTGGGCTCCGTTCAGATCAATGTGGGTCTGGAGGCAGGTCTGGGATGCGCGAGGACGTGTGGGTAATTGACGCGTCTGCCGTGGCCAAATGGCAGCAGGTGCACACGTGGGCCAGAGAGGGACGGGGGCAAATAGATCCTTTTCCTCAAATTAATTATTAATCAGTCTGTGGCCACTGTAGACCGAATGTGTGCTGTAATAAATTATCTGAACTATGCAAAAAAAAAAAAAAAAAAGTACAACACGGTGTCCCGCAGCGGAAAAGTCACTGACAAAATGACAACGATTGGAAATAAATGAAGCGATTTTATTAAATATCTGCATGTATTTCGTTTTCAACCATCCCCTTATGTTTGTTGATTGTGTGTTTAATCAACTCAATGTGGAGGTACCGAGATGAAAGATGGGAAAATACCGATAAACACCCAAAAAATAACTAGAATTTAAAGAAAAGTACATCATCTCTGTACATTAAATACTAAATAGGATTATTATGATGTAGGGAGGTCGGGTCATTTGTTGTATTTAATAAACTTCAACAGCATCAATAAATGACAGAATATGAAAATTTAAAAAAATATATTGTATTAAAAAGTTTAGCATTTACAGCATGGAAAGTGTTAAAGACAATGGTTTTACTATTAATATTTATAGCTACATGTTTTTTTTGTCAATAGGTGTTTGGCAAAATTCTTACATATAATCATTAAGAGTATTTATCCACTGATGTGGTCAAGAAAACAGAACTTTCACCCAAAAATCCACTGTCAAACAAATGCATCCACTCATCTAAACTGCTATTCCACTAATTCTATCAATTTATATCAATAATTGGTGTAAAATGCAGTTTGTCGTCTTTTCGTGGTCACCAGATATGACCCATTTGGACGTTCAGAGGCTCCGTAGTTACCATGGAAACACCATCATCTTCTATAACATTGATTCCCAGTAAAAATTGATTATTTCCACCAGGAAAAATGCTAAATTCAGAGGATAACATAAAAATGGGGATAAATCACTTAGGAAAAGTTAAACAGAAACATTTATTTTGGAACTGTCACAAAAGTCACACTGGGTCCTTATGGGTTAATGCTGAAAACATAACGTGACTGCACTGGAAAACCCTCGGCTTTCAGTCCATGCTGAAGTTTTTTCACATACGGACGGACAGATGGATGATGAAGTGATGACAATACCCTGCAGCGAGGGCAGTGGGTAAAAACACAAAAACAACACTTGAGCTGTGCATTGGTGAAAATCCAATGATGAATCTGGATTTCCTTTGGGTCATTCTTTCAGTTTGATTAAGACTCGGGTGCATAGTAGTGGAATCTGGAGGTCTGACTGCAATAAGAAATACATAATGTCACTTAATTTTGCACCATTTTATTGTCATACGTGCACAAAGTTTGGATAAATATCTGAAAATCTTAAAAACTAACCTTGCTGATGTGCACTTGGAAACATCTGTAGCCATTTTCTGAAGTTCTCCACATTGACTTGGTATAAATTTGACATAGGAGTCCAAAATGTATTGGACACTGTGTCTGAGTCTTCTATAGAAAACCCAGGATAAGTTAAAGCCACTATTTAGTGTGACCTCTGACCCCGTGACAAGAAGCAGCACAAACAATTAGGAACATCTGGCATGTGTTGAATCAAACCAGATATAAAACAACAGAAAATGAAGGACAGGAAACTCATATTGTCTGAACAAAAGGGTTAAAGACATGTTGAGTGTAAAGGGGAGGTCACACTAAATATGACCACTTTGATTTAGAGTAGCTGTTGTGTTGTGTTTTATTTTATTTTTTTCCACTTTTTTAAACTTTCACTTTGCAAGAAACCTGTTGAACTTACATTTATATCACATAAATAACTACACGGAACATCAAACTAGCCTTAAAGGATCTAAATTAGAATTTCTTGTACATTTTAAGCCATTATTTTGTCTTTACAATTCAACATTTCAAGTTTAGAGGCTTAAAAATCATCCATGAATCACATCTGTATCAACTCCTACTGATACCAGTACTTTGTAAAACGTCCTGTCATATTAGAAACGTGTTTTATTAGCTCAATATGACCTTCGACCTCAAAATCTAGTCTGTCCGTCTTCTAATCCAGGTGAATGCTGGTGCCAAATATGAGGAAGTTCAAGCCATTTTTGAGACATCACAGATATGAGAATTAGACGGACAAGCATAACCGCCACCAACTGCACAGCACTGATTTAATATACAGGAATTCACTGAAAAACACAACGCCTGTGACTGAAACAATCTTATAAATGACAGGTAGCTGTGCACGTGAAGCTTCTTCAGATGGAAGATGATGAGGAAATCATGATGGAATATGACAGCTCTGTTCCATGCAGCTGTTGGAGAGGATTATCGATGCTTATGTCATTATTATTCTGATGAACCCGGACATATTAGATACAGAAAATACAGAGTGAAAGGTTTAGGATGTTTTACAAACCTAAAATGCCAGCCTCTAGTAAAAGTACGTGGATGAGGACAGTATGTGCATTCATAAAGTTTACTTGTGTTCGTATTTTGCTTTAAATCAGTCTAAGTTACAGAGAAAATCATGATGAAATCTGACATTCCCATTAGATCCATGCAGCTGTTTTTATAGAGCTGAATCGGGACGATAACGGTTGCAGCTAGCTGAAATAATTGTGATAGGTGGTGATGTAATCATCTGGACAAGCTAACTGTAGCAATCATTTCCTTCTTCTAAACCTGAACGTGTTTATGGCTTTCTCTGACATCTGCACAAATAAGACACTGACAGCACACAGTGAAATAACCCAGACTTTTATAAATCACTACTGTGATTGGAATGTTAGTGCATACGTACATAAAGAGTGAATGCAAACTAAAACCATTAGCATCGATAATCCTCTCCAACAGCTGCATGGAACAGAGCTGTCATATTCCATCATGATTTCCTCATCATCTTCCATCTGAAGAAGCTTCACGTGCACAGCTACCTGTCATTTATAAGATTGTTTCAGTCACAGGCGTTGTGTTTTTCAGTGAATTCCTGTAAAAAATGACCGTAGAATTAACACCAAAAAAAAAAACTTGTCACTCTGTTGGAAAGACGCTTGACTTTGGAAATGGACCTCTACGATTCCTCCATCCCATGTTCTTTGGATCAAATCCATCCTGAATTGCATACTACCTCGAGAAGATACGATATACAATTCAGGACTCCAATACTAAATTTTACACAATGTGAAAAACTGTAAGTGAA
The DNA here is from genome assembly GCA_029814465.1 of Ostorhinchus cyanosoma. NCBI lineage: Eukaryota > Metazoa > Chordata > Actinopteri > Kurtiformes > Apogonidae > Ostorhinchus > Ostorhinchus cyanosoma. The sequence goes on from JAPTYQ010000011.1 coordinate 16,262,624, forward strand.
AATAAAAAGCAAAGTTTTTTATTTGAGAAGATTTTTGTGTTAAGGATTAAATCAAATATAGCTGCAGTTTTTACAGGAGTATGTTAACAAAACCAGATTTGTATGTAGAAATGAAGCATTTCTATCGTTTTGAGAAAATCAAACTGTAAATAAAATTTTAAAAAAACAACAAGGTGCCGTTTAAATTGCAAGACCATAATACAGCATAAACATCCTATTCTCATACTTTTTTAAAAAAGTACATTTAACATTTTAAACATGTAACATCAACAAAATCCAATGTTAATTACACAGAGTTGGCCTTTTGTAAATTCTAGTATTTCTTTGTAGTTTTGTATACTGTCAAAATTTTCAGCATAATTTTTGCACTTTAATCTGCTGCTAAACAGAAACAGCTGCTAAACCAATTCTTATTATTTTTGTGACCGTCACAATAAAGACCTATTGTATTGTACTGTATTCTATTGTATTGTATTCCAATGAGAACTGATATGAAATCAAATCAATAAGTGATATCGATAACGGAAACAGAATCTCTAAATTCTTATCAATTCCTATTCATAATGCTTCTATTTTTTTTTTTAATATGACATCTCTGTTTATTTATATACATCCAATCCAAGACTATTATCCTGATGGTAACTGTACGTAAATTCATCTACTGTAGACATTATTTACTTCCACATACGACCATGTTCACACCTTTCTCTCAAGTCTGACACATTAAATATAGACAATACAGAGCAAATTAATGACATACTGTGCTGATATATAAAAAGACCCCCGGTCCAAATGGGAGCACAAGGTTAGTGTGAAGCCAACTACACAAATGCAGGTGCTGGTTACTGAGTCACGGCCAGTTGTGGAGAAGCCGGTGTAGACGGTGACTCACTGGGGTCAGACGCAGCCTGTGGGGCTATGGTAGATATTTTCTCGCATTCATTCGCTTCATCCTCCCACTTGTTAAGAGGCTTGTTTTTGGGCTTGTGCCTGAACCCCCACTCCCCTTCCCTGTATAACACACAGCGGTTTATTTATTTAAGAGTGATACAGTATCAGAGAATTCACTTTGCTCTGGAAGTGCCTTGCTTGTAGCAATCGTAGCGGAGTATTTAAAGTAATTAGATGAGTCATGGGTAAATGTAGTTTAGGGAAGCCTCGAGGTGAACTATCTATGAAGCCACCGCCTTTTAAAAGCATTGCAATCCGAGTACCTGATGAAAGCCTTTTCGCATGTGGCGTTCGGGCTGTAATGAAGCTACTACAGGCCTGAGGACATCTTTCTGAGTGTTCGCTCGTGTTGTGTGTGTGTGTGTGTGTGAGTGTAGGTGTGTGTTTTTCTGGGGGTTTTTTTGTTTTGTTTTGTTTTGTTTTTTTAGCGGCGGAGTCAGAAAGTCAGCGAGACAAAGCACCTGTGGGTGATGCGAGTCCCCTACAAACAACTGATCAAATGCCTCGGAGAAAAGCTACAGCTGGGCTCCTCGGGGAAAAGTGCAAAGCTATTTATAGACCTAGTGGGGTGTCACCTCCAATATAACTCTGAGTGCTGCTGGTGTATTATCTAACCAAGGTATCAGAGTGAAGAAGGCACAGAGTGTGGCTTTACAACTGCAAACGAGCTGTTTTACAGGACGGATCTATGCAGTTGGAGGTATCCGTTCAGACACAGGCATATGCTCCGTTGTCTTATTCCCTCTTTTAGCTCTAAATGACGTCCTGCATTAAAGCTAAAAGGTAGAACTCTTAGTGCAGCCTCAACACGACGCTGATCCCCAGCTCCGACTTTCAGAAAACCCACCAAATGGCAATTGATTATGAGTCAGTCTGGAGCACAAAGGGAACCGAGGGAAGCAAACGGAGGGTTGTTTCAGAGATAAGACGAGGAGATCGGCTCAGTGTAGATGCAGCTAAGAAGTAAAAAAAAAAAAAAAGCTCCTTGAGGCCGAAAGAGGATACCACAGAAGATACAAGCATCGTGTTTGTTTTCATTAGCAATTAATCCCTTTATGGTTCAACTAACCTTTGGGTCTAGTCCTCACTAATGCACATACGTCTCTGAGTAACTTCTGTCCACATGACCTTCATTTTATGTCTTATGAGAACAAACTCTCCGACCGTCAGTTCCGGCAGACTAATAAAAAGTAACAGGAGCACAAGAGTTTGAGCTGCAGTGTTAAGTTGTAAACTTGTAACTCCACGGTCTGCTGAATGTAGAGGCTTGTGTCTAACACCGATGTCGATATTTTAAGTGCAAGAGCATCATAAACACACACATAAAGAGCGGTTGTGTCTATAGTTTCGGACTGCAGTGGTCTGAGACGAGATGTGGCTTCTACTAAAAGAGTTAAAAAATGCAAAAAAAAAAATGTGTAATTTTAACCTACTTTTCCCAAAATGTCTGTTTGAGATCACTGGTGGCGGCGGAGGGGAGTGGGAATGTGGGGGGTACTAATGATACCAGTGGTGGATAAGATTCTACAACAAATGAGGATTTATTTTTTCATAAGAGTATGAAACATCCTCTATCGTCATCTTCAGTCTTTTGGTTTAGACTGAGAGGAAAGAGCAGCAGAGGGAAGGTGAGTATTTTCACATTCCTGCTTTAAAATACTTTCCTCAATGCATTTATCATAGAATTTGCTTAAAGGATGAGACATACATTAGCTCTTACCTTACTGTAGCCCTTCATGAAAAGTTTACATGCCTTAAGAGATGCATTTAAAGTCATTACGTAACCCATAAATGAGCTGTCATTTATGAAGCGTCTACGAGGACAAACGTCCCACAGAGCATTAACAAATGATTCATTATTCAACAGTTTCGTGTCTTTAAATGTTACTTTAGATATAGATGTTTCCAGTTTTACAATGAAGGACACAAACCACTGCTTTTACAACTGCTCCTACACTTAGTTATGAACAGTGTTGTGTATTTGAAGCCTGTTTTATAACATTGATTTTACAGTTAGTGGACTTTTTAGTTATTCATTTTGCAATTTTACATTTGCTGTCATCAAAAAGACACTTTTTCTTCAGTTTTCTCTATTTCTAAAATGATAACCCTCAACTATAATCAGAGTTTTATAAACACCTACATAATCGGTGAATTAAATATAGGAAAATACCAGATTTTTACTGGAAAAACACAAAATAAAGAGGATCATATTACAATAAATGGTGATAAATCACATAAGAAAGGTTAAATATAGAGAAAAATCCATCTGCCATAAAAGTAGTACTAGGTCTTTATGGGTTAAACTTTACCAAAATGAATCAAACATTAAACAACAGATAAATAAATGAATAAATCCATAACTAGAGTTATGTGAATTTAAAAAAAAAAGGATGTTGACGGATGTTAAAACAAGCAAAGAAGAAGAGTTTTAAACCACAGCAGGAAACCGAATCTTTTTTTAATTTCGTACAGGATAGAGGGGTAATATATAATAATAATGAATATATTTGTAAATCAATGTGATATTTATATCCATCGACATGTTTATGGAATGACTTCTCGTGTCATCTCGCAATAATAAATAAACAAATCATCGCATTTGTGATTTAATGGAAAACCCGACAATACACATTTCTGTTTTTTCGACATTGTGCATCGTGCATATGTCCAATGGAAAAGCCACTATTGACTCATTAATGCAAAATGAAAAAAGCACAGAATGAATAAATAACTAACCAACTGTGGGGTATTCTACAAGTTTTTCAAGCTCAGATTTTAATCAGGTCACTAGATGCATCCACAGTTGTCATTAGAAGAGTCATCTGGTGCCAGTTTCACACCTTTTCTATACTCTGACTCTTTAAACCTTGTGCAACCACAGGCTCCTCTCAGCAGCCACGGAAGACCTGAAAATGAAAGTAGTTGATGCCCAGAGTGCAGGCGAAGGCTGTAAGAAGACAGTGAAGTGTTTTCGGCCTCCACAGTGTGAAATATAATTAAGAGATTATAGTTGAGGGGAACTGTAGAGGTCAAGATGAGAGCTGGAGAACCAAGAAGTGCTTGAAAGCAGGTCAGAGCAGCAAATTAAAGCCTCATTTGACCTGAAGAAAGTGGTGGTAGTGCACCGTTCCACAGAGCTGCGATAAATGAACAAACCTTCATTAAATCCAATGTCAAAAGTGGAACATGTGCAGAAGACTCACAAGTTTTAGGAGCTAGTGCTGTGGACTGATGAAGTTAAAACAGAACACTTTGGCCACAATCAGCAAAGGTATATTTGGAGAAAAAAAAAGAAGCCGCATATCATAAAAAAAACATCTTGCCATCTATTAAATATGGAGGTGGATCCATCATGCTTTGGGACTGTGTTGCAGCAAATGGCAGAGGAAACATAAACATGGATTCCACTAAATACCAGCAAACGTCACACAGTCTGGAAAAAGATGAAGCTTATGAAGGATGGATTCGACAAAAGGATAATGATCTGAAACATTCCGCTAAATCCATCATGGACTAACTCACTAACTTAGAACTTTCGTCACAGACTTAAAGGGCTCATATTTTGCTGAACCCACTTTTATTAGTCTTTGGTTCATTTGTTTTGTGTATTTGGACCCTAATAGTTCATCCAGTTTGAATTTCAACCCTTCAGGTGCTGCAAAGGTATCTGTATATTCATTTTGGCAAAAAATCGAGTGCATTTCTACAACCTGTTTTAATCTGTTACGTTTTATAACTAGTTACGTCACGACATTTGCACATCTAAGGTCAAGATGTCCGACAAATATTTCTCCGTGTGCGACATAATTGTTTATCAGCGATACTTTTTTCCCCTTGTTTTTTTGATATTCGAAATAAATAAATAAATATTTTACACTATAATAATGAGATGCGCAAACACAAAAACACCATGAATACAGTCCAGTTTGACATCAGACAGTCTAACAAAGACTTCTCCGACTATCCCCTCAAACCAGTGTGGTGTTATGTAAGAGCATTTGACCTTCACTTGGATCAACATGCTGATCACCTTTAGGTGCCGAGGGAAGTGCCTCAGATGTGTGATCTCAGCACAGTAATCAAATCCCCCAGTGGCTTCCCAGAAACCTGGAATGTCACTCGGAGCTTGTACCTGAGCAGTGCTTTTTTATCCACTGCCTTTACAGTATCCCTGGAGTCCTGAGCAGTGCCCGAAGCAGGAGGCAGAAGAGAGGAGCTGGGGTCATGTGTTAGGTAACTCTGATATGTGTTGTCTCTGAGTCGCAGCCCAGATACAGTACTGAGAAACCTGATGCCTTTGGACAGCTCCATGGAACCCAGTCTCCAGCAGAGCACGGATCCTCTTTATCTGCTGCTATTCAGCCACACAGCGCGTCATGGACAACACCGACTGCTCTGCACGCTTTACAACACAACATTAAGGACAACCGTTTCGCAAACAACCGCACTTATGCAATTTCATCATCTTAAAAGGAGCAAAATGTAGCAAAATGGCATATAATCAAGTGCCTATTCAGACTTATATGCTCACTTAAAAGAATTTCGCAATAGACTTTCACATATTTTCCAGTGGTTTTTTTTGCATTTTTATGATGAAGGGGGGTTAATTTCCAAATCACCAGAGGTCACCAGGTTAAATTCACCCTGTGAGAATAGGGCTTTAAAGGGCGGACTAGAGGTCAACTCACTTTGTTCTCCCTGTAGGGAAATTCAGTCTTTGTATTTTATCCAAAATAATACACCCAGCACCTAGCATTAGCATTAGCAATCAGCAAAAGCACATTAAGAGCAGTGAAGGCCATCCTGAAGTCACCCTGGTCCAGTATACTTTGTTGTTTTCTCAGCTGTTTTTGTTTGTATGTAAAATAAAAAAGGAGAATAATCAGGTGTGATTAAATTTGGTGAAGAATTATTTTGCGGAATTTACACAACAATTAACATGACGTATCCTTTCACCATTATACAAAAAGACATAGAGGATAGAACATTTTGGCCCAGTGAAACAGTAAAGAGTATTTTAGATGACCTCCTTCCTGTGTAAGACTGGGTTGACTTTATAAATGAACCTTAAGATGAAGCAGCAGCAGCAGCTCGGTGCTAAATCAGCTTCTCTCTGCTCCACTGCCTCCAGGTGTGAAATAGAAATAGAAAACAGACATAGAAGTAACTATCTGTCTGCAGGTTTGCAGGAAACAGGGGATCAATACAGTGTGAATTCTTCACCTTTGATCACTTTAGAAACACATGAATATAGTTTTAGCTCTTCACTCTGGTCCCTTTACTCCAATAAAAATATAAACATCTAAACAACAGGGTGTTTCAATATAAAACATCAGAGATTCTGTGTATTTGTGGTTTTTGTAACTCACGGTAAAACCACTTACACCAGGGAAAAAAAACAAAACCATAATAAATATGACTGAGTAGATTTATAGTTCTAAAGTATTAATTAAACTGTATTAAAATGCACTTCATTAAAGCTAATGTGTTGATGGGATAAAATGAATATAATCTCAAAAGAAAAATAAACAATAAAAATATATATAAAATCAAAAATGTTAAATATCTGAAAAAAAAAAAAAGTTAATTTACAGAATATATCACAAAAATGTATTTAGATTGGAGATTTGCTTCAATAATCTCAATGCATATTCATCATTTTCAAATAAATTTAACCCTACTCAATAACAAAATTTTTTTTTACTCATCATTGTTGCTTCTTCATAAAATTAAAAATCAGGTGGAAATCTAAATTATTCCTTAAATTAGTCCCTTTAGAATGAGACTTCCTGACTTCTTTATTATAAAGTCTATTCACTATTACACATTAAGTTGCAACTGTTGAAATTGTTTTAATGCGATTCATTTTAATATATAGTTTAATACACTTTATTGTATTTGTGTTTAATTGTGTTGATGCATTTTGCACAGCCCTTTGTTCAACTCTGTTGTACTTAAATGTGCTTTATAAATACATTGGATTGAATTGGATTAGATTAGATATTTTCAGCATATTGTGCATATATAAGCATTTATTTAGTCGTTGGCTGTTGAAAATCTACTCCATGATACAGGTTTGTCTAATCACAGCTGTTTTCAGACATGTAGGAAGGATTAGTACATCCAGGACAGCTGTAATTACCAATTCTTGTTCCATAACAGTATAAGTCAAAGTCAGGTTCATCTATATTTATATACAGTGGTTCAGTTTGGACTGGGAGAAGATAGCTGCAGAGAGAAGGTGTGTACGTTCAGATTCTATTGTTTTTTCTTCATGGTTTCAGCTCTGCAGGTTTAACCCATAAAGACCCAAACAGCCACTGGCAATCGAACACATCTATTGATTTAACATGTTTAATATCTGTTAATCCACTAATCCTATTAAAACAGGTAAATAATTTATCTAAAATGCAGTTCATCATCTTTTCATGGTCATCAGATATGACCCATTTGGACGTTCAGAAGCTCCGTAGTTACCATGGAAACACTGTCATCTTCTACAACATTGATTCACCTGTAAAACCCATAGAGTTGGATCAATAACAGTGGGTGGGGACACTTGTTTTTATGTAACCCTGAACTTGTATCTGAGCTTTTATGAACACCTACATGATCAGTAAATTAATATATGTGGGAAAATATTAGATTTTCACAGAAAAAAATGCAAAATATAAAAGATAGTATTATAACAAATGGTGATAAACCGCTTCAGAAAGGATAAATACAGAGGAAAACACATTTGTGAACTGATACAAAAGTAGCACTGGATCTTTATGGGTTAATATGGTGATACTGAAGTGTGCAGGGTTGCTCTCAGTTACGGAACATAGTCTATCAATATTAACTCTTACTCTTTAGTACCACTTGCACATCTTGTGTCATAACTAAATAATAAACTTTTGGCTACGTTAACATCAGGTAGCCTCACCTGAACATCTGAAGAACCAGCTGCTTCTCTTCAACCTTTACAGCATCTGGACTCCATCTCTGTTTCCTGTATGAAATAAAGTCATCACTAATTAGCAAAATACACACAGGCCAATACGGTATATAAATTCCTGGTTAATATAGAATAGAACTACTGATGTTTTTTCTTACGGTAAATTCAAGACTAAATATGTTGCTTTTTGATAGATTAACTCATTTGGATGATTTTAAAGTATCAAATTTTCATTGTTGGACTGAAACTGATATAAAGCTTGAATGCCCAAGAAAAAATGCCTGAATATAAGGACTCAAAAGCAGTCCAGTTATAGTGTTGTAATTACTGACGCAGTAAGAGTTGCAATCATCTGGTGTATTTTAGTCATATACGGATGAAAATTCTCAAACTACTGTTAAATTTCATTGCACTCACAGAGGTAATTCTAATCTGTCTATGCTAAAACATTCTGTTTTAATCAGCTTGTATTATTTTGTATAACACGATATTAGAAAAGAAATGTTGAAGAAATAGCTTAAGTCTTTCAATTACTCGTCTGGCTTCTGAACTACAAATACTTCAGTGTAAAAATATTTTAGTTTATTATAAAACCCTAACTATGCAAATTAAGTCTGAGTCTTAACAGAGACACTGCAAAGTCACAGTTAATGAAAATAATGACCATCTATACTTCTTTAGTTAATTTTACATCAAAAACATATTCCAAAAGTGCACATTTTATGTTTATTGCCAGAAAACAACAGCGAAAAGCCTCCATAGTTTGGAGTTTGGTCACAACCTGCCAACATGTTGAAGGTGAGAAATTGAGATTCAGATCACTGATTGAATTTCATATGATCTTTTATCTGGGTCGACCATCCCTACTTACAGGTAATGTGACTGTACAGTTGGAATCACACAACACGATATATATATATATATAGTTATTAACTTGTGCAGCCCTCATTCCACCCTGGGTGAGGAAGAGCTAATTTAAAATTAATTTTTTCCCGTAGGTCAGCTCACATTGAGTCGGCACAAGGACGGAGTAGCAAACAGGGTTAGATATGAGGTCAAGAGTCAATAGCCTTCATCGCTTGCCGTGCTGAGACTCAGACTTCTATTCATCATCTACAAATCAATACTTGATCCTAAGGTTAGTAATAATTTGGAGCAGTCCATCTGAAAAACGAGCCTACGTGGGAAACCTCACCTTATCATAATACGAGCTAACACTGCACACCCCAGGGGCTGCATTGTGGATTTCAGAAGGAACCGTCCTGCTGGGAAGGAGCCCGAGACCGTGCAAGACGTGGGCCTGTTGTGAATGACAGCTCAGGATTCTGTTTACAGGGTTAGTAGTGCTGTGACAGATGGGCCTCCTCCGCATGTTTCAGTGTGCGACTACATATCTGGAGCACACAGGAACAAAACTGAGCTCAAACATCTGCCAGGCTTATGTTTATTTTTAATGATGGGACCTGTGGTGACGGCGCATGACATTTATGGTGTATGTGTGACTAGTGTCGCTGCACACGCTGAAAAAATAAACATGCAGCGGCACAAAGCGTTTATCTCATTGGATATGTATGAAAAGTACTTCAGAAGCACTTTACAAAGCAAGTGAAGAGTGTAACAATAAACAAGTGATTATCTAAATAACAATCAGGTCATTAGTTGGCGCTAACAGGAAGTATATGAGGATAATAGATCAACATTTATGCAACAGAGTCATATGGGGATAAAGCTGAAATGACAACAAATAAAAATACTATTATATAATCTAATATAATTACCTAGTGAAATTACAAATACTGATTAAATATTGGGATTAACCCGAATAATGCTTATAACAAAAACAAAGCAACAACTTACAGCATTAATGAATATATGACATCATCATTATTAGGCAATTAATGTCACCTCTTCCACTCTATCTTATTGAGACCTGATTGTTGTCATAGCAACACCGGCAATATCAACAGATAAAAAAACTGATTTTATTGTAGTAACAGATGAAGTCATTCTTTGATGTCTCTTGAATTATTAATCATTTACACACGTTTATCAATTTAACCTGTTATATTTTCCACAAACAACTTTTTTTTTCCAATAAATTTGGGTTTAAAGGAAAGGTGATACCTGTGAGATTGATATAGAACTTTCAGAATCGCTATCAAATGTATTGTTTCAGCCAAAAAAAAAAAAATGGTTTACAGCCATGCCTTAGGATGAAAACCACCTGGAGATCATGGGTTTGTAGGCAGGGCGTCCCCACTGAACAGGCTAAAAATAATCTTACAAGTCAAGAAAGTGTCAGTTTGTTGGAAAACTGTTAAAGACTCAGACTGTGAAAATATGTAAAGACGACACTCCTTAAACTGATCAAAACTGCCTCTGCAGCTTCATCATGACTAGACTGAAGGGATTTTCACCTCAAAGATCAACATAAGAGATGCAATCCATGGAACCATTTCACACTAAACTACATGAGTCATTTTACAACAAACTACAACTTTATTGACTTATTAAATTCTATTTGAAATAGATAAACATATGTGTAGTTTATGGCACATTTCAACTTCGACAAAGGGTTACTGACTGGGTCTTGAAATAAAACAGAAATGTCGTCTTTCCATCACTTGCTCATATCATTTTATTTATCATTTCTATGTAGATTGAAGTAATTTCTGTCATTCATTTGATTGAGCTTCTCTGCTAAATCTGGTGCATGCATCTTGTTCTTTGTAACTAATGCCAATACACACTCTCCTGTAACGAAATAAATAAATGAAAAGAAATATCTGTCTTGTGTAAAACAAATAAAAGTTGATTTTTCATGCCCTCATATATGAGATCCAGTGTTCAATACTAATAAAACCTTCTTGTTCATCAGGTTTTACTATAAACTACTGTTGGCCTCATACTATATACATACATAGAACATAAATTGAGACTTGTATTAATCTCTATGGCTATTAATCAATAACAAAAGGGATATTTATGGGATATTAAAACCAGTCAACTGATTCATCCAGTTTATTATCCAGTATTAGTGATAATTCTTCATAAAGTCAGAATCAAACACAAGCCTTAAGATTGATTAATGATGACTGAATTATAGCCTTGCTCTATCTCGGGGCTCAAGGTCGTAAAGCGTGACCATAAATACACCACCTCCGACTCGCAACAGAAGCGTTTTTGCCACCTGTGTTTTGTTGTGTTGTGGTGTGCAAACAGAGGAGCGCTGAGTACTCGGTACTCAGCAGCTGCCACAGGTGAAGCAGGAAAGACTTGTGATGAGTCATGTTCCCATAGCAACAACGAGGTATCGCACCATCTCTGGCAGCACATGCACATTCAATGTGGATGTAAATACCGTGTTGTTATCATCGAGGAATATTACGAAACCTCCTTCATCTGCTGCTTTTGTTAAAGCGCCTCTGTGGTATCGGCAGCGCCTGTGCAGCTGGACTTAAAACTGACGGAGGCTTGAATGACATCCTTCAACTTGTGTGACACTATTACATTAGCGTGCACTGAAAACTGTCATGCTCTTTAATCTTCTCGCCCATTACTAGATGGTCTCTCCCACTCGCTGCCTCTGCTTTATCGAATCACAGCGAACAGAGTGGCCCTCTGCAGGTGTCCAAAGCTCTGTCAGGCCTTTGTTCACAACGAGCTCGCTTTTATCTGGAGACCTAAAGGAGTGGACGGGGAGATAGCAGGGGTGAGGAGGAAACATAAATAGATTGCTTTGACCCAATGAGGACAGACCACATAAAGCCACATCTGAAAGGACTCCTTTAGTGTTTTATTAATGACCCAATGGCCTAGCCTCTGCCCTGCCTATTTATCGATTTCCTCATCAATCCTTTCATGCAGTCAGAGACTTCCCTTATGAAATATATAACAGATGCCTTACTAGATGCCTTTAGAAAACTCAAGGGGAAGAACAGCAGCAGTTCACTATTGAATCAAATTGCTGACTCCAGTGTTTGTGTTGGATATAAAGAGCATTCCTCTGATTTGGGCCGCAGGGTCACAAACACATTGTTACTGCAGAAGGTTCATGACCACAGACACAGAGCGTCCAGCGGGTAACGCTGTCTTTCTTGGCGGTGGCGAGAGAGCAGGCTGTAACCTGAGTCTGAGTGGAACAGATTGACAGTGAGCCACTAAGCACATCGAGCAGACACACTGCATTCATTATCATTAGGAGACAGGAGTGCTTTGAAGCCAGCCAGGGCTCCAGTGGGCAGACGGATCAGGCCGCCGGGTGCATCATGAGCGTTACGGCTTCAGCAAACGGTGGAAAGAGCCTCGTAAAAAACGGTGTAATGAACAGCCTCAGCTTCAGAAATGATCATGTGTAGAGTTCACTGCAGTTTGCCAAGATGTAATGTGACTTACAGATAAACTGGTTTCAATGTAAATACTGTATCATTAAACTAAAAACTGTTGGTCACAAAGGTTACATTAATAAAAATTATAGTAGTTACAGTAAATGTCAAAAAACTGTTTCTCTCAAGTGCAGGTTTTGATTTAATCTTTCAAGTGCCTAAGTAGTCACTGGTGATCAAAACCATCTATTGAACTAAAATATTTAATACCTGTTGATCCACTAATCCTATCAATACATGTAAATAATTGGTGTAAAATACAGTTTGTCATCTTTTCAT
>JAPTYQ010000011.1:16343602-16354015 GCA_029814465.1 Ostorhinchus cyanosoma
TTCAACATCTTTTAATGGAGGTATGGGACCATGGCCCATATTAGTGAAGGTGGATGATAAAAAAACAGTGAAAAGGAAAAGGGCAGCGGAAAATCCCAAGAGACCAGCTGCTAAGAGAGTAAAAGTAGACGAGCCAAAGGCGGTCAAGGAGCCAAAGCCAAAGATGGTCAAGGTGGTGGTCATTTTCTTCATTCATATTTCAGAGCAAACTGTTTCCTAATTTTGCTGACTCATTAGCTAAATACTAGTGATTTTTTTTTGTTTCAAGGAGCCAAAGCTAAAAGTGGTCAAGGAGCTGAAGCCAAAGGCGGTCAAGGAGCCAAAGCCAAAGGCGGTCAAGGAGCCAAAGCCAAAGGTGGTCAAGAAGTCCAAGCCAAAGGCAGTCAAGGGGCCAAAGGCGGTCAAGGGGCCAAAGCCGAAGGCGGTCAAGAAGCCAAAGGCGGTCAAGGGGCCAAAGGCGGTGAAGGGGCCAAAGGCGGTCAAGGGGCCAAAGCCAAAGATGGTCAAGGTGGTGGTCATTTTCTTCATTCATATTTCAGAGCAAACTGTTTCCTAATTTTGCTGACTCATTAGCTAAATACTAGTGATTTTTTTTTGTTTCAAGGAGCCAAAGCTAAAAGTGGTCAAGGAGCTGAAGCCAAAGGCGGTCAAGGAGCCAAAGCCAAAGGCGGTCAAGGAGCCAAAGCCAAAGGTGGTCAAGAAGTCCAAGCCAAAGGCAGTCAAGGGGCCAAAGGCGGTCAAGGGGCCAAAGCCGAAGGCGGTCAAGAAGCCAAAGGCGGTCAAGGGGCCAAAGGCGGTCAAGGGGCCAAAGGCGGTCAAGGGGCCAAAGCCGAAGGCGGTCAAGAAGCCAAAGGCAGTCAAGGGGCCAAAGCCAAAGGTGGCTAAGGGGTCAAAGCCCTAGGTCAATGGTTCCCAACCTTTTTTTTTTAATGTCTTTTATTCGTCTGTGTTTTTCTATGCCTCTGTAAAGCACTTTGAGTTACCCTGTATATGAATAGTGCTATACAAATAAACTTGCTTTGATCCTGCCTTGTGATTGTCTCTCTCAACTCTCCATATATTTTTTAGTGGTAAGTTTTTTATTTTTATTAACTACTAGAAATTCCAGGTGACCCCATGTGGGGTCCCAACCCAAAGGTTGAAAAACACTGCCCTAGGTGGTCAAGGAGCTAAAGACAAAAGGTGGTCATTTCCTCATTACGTAGTTGTCATATATCAGAGCAAAATGTTACATAATTTTACCAACTCATGAGATAAATACTAGTTGGTTTTTATTAATCCATTTATTTAATCTTTAAGCCAGGGGGAACCTATTGAGATGGGAGATCTCTTATTAAAGGGTGACTGGGCCAAGATGACACCTTGTACAGTTTGTAATGAATATGGATTAAATGGTGCCTGCCTTATTATCAGAAGGCCCGTTAGTCAGAAAATTGGTGTCATTTGAATTTATTTGAATAATCTAACCCTTTCCTGACTAACGGGCCTTCTGACAATAGGTACCTTCCAGATTAAACAACATTGTGCCAACTCAAGCCATTTACATTTATTTACAGAAACAGATTTCCCCAAGTATGCCTCAGGTAATTTTTAGTTTGTTACTCTTTTGTTCATCAGTGCAGCTACAAACTACTTTTAAAATAAAGATTATAAAATCTAATTTGCCACGAAAGCTTCAGTTCTTGTTTGAGCTCATATTTAATTTTTTTTTTCAGAGCAGAGTTTAATGAGCAGATGAAAAAGAGCTGATACCTCTAAAATTATATCTCAGTCATATTAGCAACATAAAATGACTGCTTTCCTGTTTTTAATTGGGGGGGGGGGGTCCCCTTTGTGTTCAGATATGTCCAGACTAGCTCTGCCATCATCTACAAACTGATGTTCTGCATTTCCTTCATGTTCCCAGAAGGTGGAGCCAGACTCAAGGGGATTCACTTCTTTTGTTGCACATAAAGTCAGGCACAGCTCAACATTTAACTGATATCACCACTGGCAGATGACACTAAAATAAAACTCACATGTCTTCTATAAAGTGAGGAATACGAGTAGAAGGTTATCCAGTTACCCAGCTCCAGGTTTGGTGGATAAACAGATTTCCCCTCGCGGTGTCGGCCATTTTTTTGAGTGAAACCAGATGTTTTGAGGTTCTTTTACGAGGGCATTCCCCAAACTTTCCACCACAGGATGAGACACTTTAACTCTTCATGGGTTTTATTTTATTTCTTAACAGTGTTCTGTAAAAAAAAAAAAGGTAAATCACCATCAAAGAGATACAGGAAAGTTATACACAGGGGCTGCAAATAAAGCTCTCACTTCATACTTTGGTTATGTTTCCATTGTTTCAGAGGTTAAGGCTGTTCACATCAACGGCAGCATATTCACAAAGGCAATAATAGGCGTGTATTTATGGACGGCAAGCTTCAGTCTGGAGTTAAGAGCACTAGTGGCAACCACACCCATGTTAATAAGTCACATATGAACCATTCTGTAACTGTTCTTAGGAGTAAGAGGCAAGATTTATGTTGCATATTTATTCTAAAGCCCTGTGATCAGATGAGCTGCAGTTGAAAATTCACATAGTTCTTCACAATCGACTTCCTCCTGCTTCAGAGAGTAGATGCATTTCCTTTTGTTGTGTTAGTGGTGTTTGCCAGCTCCACTAAGGTCAGATGAACATGTTCCAACCACAGTTTCTGCTTTCACTATTGTACTTTTCACATGCTTTCGCTCTCTAGTGCATCGAAACGGCAGTGGTATCAGGGAAACGGAAGAGGTCGAAGGTGGAGGTTCGGTAAAGGGTTCAGCCACAGCAGGACCACGTTAACGTTTACACCGGACGATGATTTTCAAGTTTAGCTCGACGAGGCCACAATACAGAGGGCTTTGAAGTACATGAAGCGAAAGCACTTTGGTAAATGCTGTTAGTATGCTTTAACACATGACTTTGCTACTTTACTAAAAGAGATTTAACACCCTCTTCTTCCTCTTACACCCAACCACGATTCCCTTACAAACTCACGCCTTTCTGGTGTTAAACCTGCTACGAGTACAGCTTCAACTTCAATAGTATTGCACTAAATGTTTTATGAAGTACATGAGTGTACTGACTGTAGATAGAGATTAAACACACAGCATAAATATGAAATGTTTATGCCAAAGGAGCATAAAGCACATTCAAAACCAGAATCCAAACGTCTTCTTATGTGTTTATAACTGGTCTTACTTCAGCTTGTAGGCACTGAAAAGACATTAAAAGGTGAGTTTGGTTTTTTTTGGCAAGAAATCTATCTCACCTGGTTCACTTGATTAAAAATGAAATACAAATTTAGTGTACTGAAAAATAATTTCTGTTAAAAAAAAAAAAAAGAAATACATCTGTAGTAGATTTGTGGATCAGAGTCCGATATGTCTCGTGGCTGTGTTTGGGTTAAAAGTGTCCTTGGCTGATTTTGCTGGAAAACTGAACATTTACAGAGACTGTATCATTTGAAGAAGTCCTTGTTCTCCTGCAGTCATCTACGGTTTCCTTTTGCGTCGTTATGAGAACACGGAGCTGCGCTGGTTCGCTTCCCCGACCTTCTCAAAGAACATGAAATCCTGCAAAGTGGAAACAGTGAGTAAATCCATTAAAAAGTGAAAAGGAATGAACCAAAGTGGCAAACACGATTTAAGCGAGACAATCGACTTACAATCAGGAAGCACGCTCCCAGCAGCGTGGCCTTCATCTTCACGTCCAGGTCCAGAGGAAACTGGATGCCGAAGTTGTCCGTGTCTGTGAACACTTCCTTCAAAAGGCCGCTCCACTGTTTACTAATGCGTCCGATGGGTTTGTCGCTATCTTTCCCCCTCAGCTAGAGAGGGAGAAGAATACTAAATAAGCTATAAAACACACTATGATTATGCATGATTTTTCTGCAATATACAGTGGAGGAAAAACTTTTGGACATTACGTTCCACTCAGGAGCGTCTGTTGAGCGGAGGTCTGACATCAAATGGTGAAATTCGGTATCCTAGTTTGGTCCAGTGTTTGGACTCATTAACACATTTGAAATTTCAAAATATCATACTTTTTCCAGACCCGTCTTGGTAAAAAAAAAAAAAAATCAGACCAGCCAACCAGTCTTTGTATTTGGATTTATGAGCCAGTCGTCAGAGATTTTATATCCACCCATTATGAGTTCTGCCAACGATCATAAAAGGCATGTTAAATAGCTCACTCATGAACAGTGTGTGGACGTCACCTGTCCGTCAAAGCAGCAGTGAAACCTGACGACACCTGGGCGGGCCTTAAAATTGGTTGGAGGAGGATAAGAGTAGAGGGCTGGGCATTCAACCTGTCAATCTGTCCAAATGTTTTCTGGGACGTGTAGTCTACTGTACGGGCTCTTATACTAACATTTTAGCTGGGCTAGCAAGCGCCTTAAAAAAACAGATCAATCCATTTCTTTTTTTAAATATTCAGAATTTTATGTTTTAGAAGATAGAACAGTAGTCTTGGAAACATAAATATTTTTCTGCAATTTGTTTCCATTTTCTATACTTTTCCAGACCTGGAAATTTCTAAAATCAAATTCCATACTTTTTCATACTTGCGTAGGAACCCTGTATTAAACCCCTTCTTACCTGGGATCAAACTTCCATAAAATTTAACGCACTTTAAAAAAAAACGAACAGCTATTTTGCCATTTAGGTTAAAAACAGCGACATTCTTTATGGCCCACCTCAAAGTTGACGTCTCCACAGCAGTTGCAGGCGAAGCAGGGCCCCACCAGTTTCAACAGTGTCTCCTTATTGGGTCCCTGGATGGAGAACTTTGGCAAACATGGGTCCCAGTCCTGTTTGATGTATCCTATGGTGGTGCCCGGTGGAGCCTGGACCTCCATCTGAATGCAACATAAATAGCAAGACACCAATTAGAAATTATCCACCGGGGCTTAAAATCTGCCCTGACACCGATGGCTATAAATACATCATCAGGAGGGAACGGATGGTCACATGGGACGTCAGGAATGGGGACTGACAAACGAGACACTGACTGGTTTATTGTGGCGTAACATAACAAAGGTAATAGGTCTCACATGGCTCCTGTCTGGACAGTAAATAGAGCTGCAGTGTTGGAGCCAGTAGATGATCAGATTAAATGGAAACGGGATGTGAAAGGATGGAAAAGGACTGAGAGGGTCCAGGAGATCATTTAGACCAACAAAAGGCCATTCAGAGTCTTAACAAACCCACAACACAAGAGGGACAGGAAAAGCAGCTCTGCAGCGAGACACAGCGGCTGAAATAAGGACATGAAGGATGGAGAGGCTAAAGAGTTTTACGCCAATTAGACCCGCGTCAAACTCATTGTAGTTCAGGGGCCACGTACAGACCAACATGATCTCAAGTGGGTCACAGCAGTAAAATAAAAACAAGTAAATAATGTCAAAAAAGGACAATTATATGAAATGGATGTCATCTACAAAGTGCAATTTTAACTATATCTCAGTTTATCATTTACACATGCACATTATGAAATGAATGAAAGGACATTTTGTAAATGTAAACATTTTCATGTAACTAAGACAAAAGTTTGGAGTTGTCATCATTTATAGGTTCATATGATCATATTTTACTGGTCTGACTTGAGATCACATTGGTCTGAATGTGGAACCTGGACTAAAATTAGTTTAACATCCTCGATTGTTTAACATCCTTGATCCTCAAATATCTTCAGTGTAATTTTTGCATTTTGCAGAAATTCGTCCCCTCGGTGGCCGGTTTTGGCCCACAGGCCGTATGTTTGACACCCATGAATTAAAAGGCTAACGAACTGTAACACATTAATCAGTGCAGTAATTATCCAATGGACAGTTCAGAACCATCTGCTCAGTTAACTCCAGTTTGTTTTATTTTGCCCCGCTGTGTTCAAAGTACTAGTACGTGAACTAAAAAAGTGGGCTAGAGGTGTTTAACTAGGTCTTGAAAGCTGTAAATAAAATCAGGATGGTGTACACTTTGTTGTGTATGGGTTGTGTAACACTGTCCATAAAGAGCAGGTCCAGTTCCACTTGTGGACTATTGACTCTGAGCTTTGCAAACACAAAGAAAACTGGTTCCTATTGAAACATGCAAATGTATATGTAAACCAACCTCAGAGACGACCTCATGTCGTAATAAATCAGCTCCATAAACCTGGGCTTCACTGTCAGTGTCTCACCCCATTTTAAGGCTAACACCGATCTACAATTTTTATAAATTATCTTCGTCAGAGAGTAAATGTGTCAAATCTTATATATTTTAATAAGATGAATTGGAAACAAGGACCAGAGTGTTGGTTTATGTGATGTTTTCAATGTCTACAATAAAGTGTTATTACACATATGTATTGGTTTAAGTCCATTTATCCAATAGATTTATAAAATGTTCCAGTATAAAGAATCTGTGAAGTGTTTTGCTCTGAGACAAACATGACTTGAATCTCATTCTATTATTAATCCACATTATTTTACATTTTGATTTTTGCATAATGGTGGTGCATTCAAGGACCTCTATATGGACTAATCCATGTGCACTGTTACTTCAAGTTCCTTTTGTACTCTGAAACTGGAGCAAAAACCACTCTTATAAGAGCATCTAAGAACTAAATGCCCTGCACCGTGAACACAAACAAAATGTGAGATTTTCATCAGCTGATGTAAGAATTACCACCTAATGTGTTGCATGTGAGAAGTATCAATGATGCAGAACTACAAAGCATGTATAAATATATACATAAGCCATGAACACAGATCATCTCTCACTATATTTAATCTTGATTTGACTCTTCCTTTTAGCTCTTGCAGCTTTTCATTGTCAATCCTTCAATCCATAAACAAGTCATTATTATGGAAAGTGAAAAAACATGTCAGTTAAAGTTTAACATCAATAATGACCTGTTATTGGAATTGTGACATATTTGAGTTAAATAGCTCCTCACAGATATGAGTGTTTGTGAAAGGTGAAGGTAAATCAATATCAATTCATATGAAGTCAGTGCAATATTCACACTTCAGCGCAATACTCGTCATTCAGGCACTTTTTTTTTTTATATACTTTAGCTTGTACCTGTATTTTACAACTTTGTATATATCCTTTATATGTTCTTCTTTCTGCAATTTAGAGTTCACCTTTTGTATATTTAAGTATTTCTTTATAATTTTGTATGCAAGCACCTTTCAAAATCTGTTTCTCTGGTATATTTTTTGTGTAAAAGTTTTAAGTCTTTCTTTTTGCATTTCAATAATCTGCTGCTAAATGCATTTCCATTGATCCTGTAACAGTGACAATAAAAAATATATTCTATTCTAAATCGATCTGAAACAGGCTCTGATGCACCGTCCTCACACACCCCCGCCACCGCTGATCATGTGACCGACCTCTTGCAGGCAGCAGGGACACCAGCAGGACACGCAGCGGAACGGCCGGATGAGGCGGATGACCTCCCTGTCCGAGTTGTCCTTTATCTTCATGTCGAAGCTGCGCAGCGACCCGCAGCAGTTCCTGGTGCAGCAGTCGTTCTTCTCTTTGGCCTTGTAGATCTTTTGGCCCAGGCTGTTCTTTATCTCGTACTGGTTGTTGGTCTCAAACCCAATGAACGCTGGGCCGGGAGAAAAGAAGCGCATGGACGGCAAAGATAAGGAAACACCGCCAAGGCCGTATTTCATTTTATCATCATGATTTATTGTTGAAAGGTCTAACGTCGACCAGGAGGAAATAAACAGGCTTTACCTTCCAGGAGTTCCACTTTCTGATGAACCAGAATCTGGTCGATCTGAAACCAGGAGGAGGAATTCATGATCAAGTCAAGTCTGTTTTGCCATAAATATTGATGGAAGAACTGAAGTGATTTGGGTTATTATCAAGAAAACATGTTAAATGTAAAGATATCAGCTCTGAAATTAAACTATTATGAGCTATTTTTGTTGTTATCATTATATTTGTCCAAATAAATGTACCTTTAGTTTTAGCAGGCATTAAAATGAACAAGAAATTGAAGAAAACAAGGGGTGGTCTAATAATTTTTTCCACTACTGTAGATTGTTCACACCTGAATCTCACGGCATCACATTTACATTATAACATAAACAACCAGACACATGACTTTTCCTACATCTAATGTTTAGAGCTGGTCCCCCGTGGACAGAATCACTCAAATCAGGTTTTTTTTTTCCCTGTATAGTCATAACTACCCTCATATTCCCTGAAATACTTGGCTAGTCAGCTTTTAACATGATCAAATATCTTATAACATTTACTACTTATCAAATATCGGATTTAAAAAAAAATTAAGGCAGATGGCTGATCTTGAAAAAAACAAACAAAAAAAAACGTCATATTGGTGCCTTTTTTAAAGCAAATCCATGACACTGATTTGCGAAAAGTTGTGAAATTTGTGTGAACTTGTATAAACCATTCGGTCATGAAAACACCGGGTCAAAGCAGAACTGAAGTATCATGATGAAGATGAGTCAGATGAAGTTCTAGGAGGAGGAGGGGGGTGTAGGAGCATGATTCACGATATTTCCAAGAACACAAACCTCGTCAGTGAACCTCAGATTTATCATGACCTAAAGCCGGTGCAGTATTTCCTCCTTTCTCCTCTGGTTTGACTTGGTTCCTACCTGTGTCAGGTACTCCAGCCCCGGCGGGACCCCGACTGCAACGGCCGGACCTGCGACTGGGGCGGGGGCGATCCCACCCGGGGGCCCGCCGTACTCCTGCCCCGGACCCACTGGCCCCGGCTGGTACGTGACAGGAGGCGGACCCGAGTTGTAGCCCATGTTGAAGCCTGCAGGGGGAGGGGCCTGACCAGGGTCTCCGTATCCCCCCTGAGGGACCGGATACGGCGCCACCGAGTGGCCGCCCGGCTGAGGCATCGGGTACGGGGCCTGGTGTGGAGAGCCCGGGTAACCTGGGAAGACAAGGGCGTACGTCACATACACTGAGCCCTTTTACATCCGCACTAAAACTCTGACCATTATCTGATTTATGGATTATCAGATTATCAGTGATCATGTAAACAGCATCATGTGACCTGCTTTAAACAGCAGTTAATCTGATAATGAGGAATCAGATTAACACACCTGGATTCTTCCCGATACCCCATTGTTCCTGTGCATGTATACCTGTTAATCTGATTTATTTCATCTTTTACATCTGCACATGTTAAAAAACAAAACAAAACACGCGACTGGAAGACAAAAGAACACAAAAATGTCGTGCAGCAGCAGAAAGTTAACGAACTAAAACCGTCGGCCATGTTCAGCAAGACGAGACAAGATGTTCTGAAAATAAGAAATCTGAAAGTGGACTGAAACGTCTAAACGTCTAACTAAAGGCCGCTGTCATTCCAAAATGGCGGCGTGTAGGTCTGTAGATGTGAGTGCGGTTACATCACAGGTTAACACACCGCTGTGAATCACTACTGCCTGTGTGTTGTTGAGGACTGGATGTTGTCGTGGAAGTGGAATTCAGCTGCTTTGTGTTCCTGTTTGTTTAGTAAACAGCCCAGACTGGTACAGTGACATATCTGACACATCCATATTTGTTCACTCTGTAGATAAACCCCGACTTCCTGTTAGTTTCTCCGACTCTTTCAGTTGTAAAATAGCATCGAAGAAGGACGATACGGTTAAAACGAAAAAAAGAAAACGGCCCAATTAAAAAAAAAAAAGTGTAATTCTATGTAGTTGTGTATGTTTGTATATGTATGCGTGTTAGTTTAAGCGTGTATGGATGAGTTATTCTAAATGTGTTTGTGTGTATTCATTTGTGTGAGTGAAAATACAGATATTAGATTTTATTTTTATTTACTATTGTGAACATGGGCCATTGTATGTGTTTTTTTGATAAGTAGGTGTACATAAATATACAAGTGCGGAAACATGTATACGTTTATTAAGTATAGATTTGTGTGGGGTTGGTTTAGGGCAAGTGTTTTTTTTTTTATATTATGTAAATGTCCTTCAATTAAATAAAGGTCTAAAAAAAAAAAGCCAATGAAAGCATCTGCGTGTCTAATTTTTTTTATCCAGATTTATGAATTATTTGACCCAAACATCATCGTTATAACCACATAATTATAATTACACACATTAAACACATATGTTTATATTATTTTTTACTTGAATTGAGCTACTTTTTCACCTACATGTGGTTGAATTATTGATATGATTTTTAAAAGATTTGAATCCTTTAAATGCCAGTTTTGTGTCCTCGTTTTACTATGTTTTCAGATGAAAAAAAGAATTATTTTCAATATTCGACACTAAATTGATTTGAATTACTGTTCCACACTATAACCATATAATTATATTTACACAACAATATTTATGCACACTTATGTATATTTCTTTTACTTAGCCTACTTATTTACTTACTTATCATATT